>ML809989.1:60883-85678 GCA_009831015.1 Picea engelmannii | reverse complement strand
ATTATTTGTATGGAGGGTTTGTGCCATGGATATATCATATAGAATAACACCTCGAACAAAATACATTTGATCCAACAAAACATATTCACTCTTGTGGGATTACTCTTGGAAACACTATAGTAAACTAGGATCCGATATGATCCTTTATCAGCCAAGGAGAATATTTCCTTCTCATCAACATCAAGGACAACAAATGCATAGATGGGGTGTCATTAACCAAGACAAAGACTCTCCCCACATGCCTTGAGGAGCCTAGTCTGCATGTTGAAGCATGTGCAAGTTATGGTGTTTTTGCGAAGGAGAAGGATGAGAGTGATCCAGATTTTATGAGTAGAACGAAATGAATACAGATTATTAATAGGTGCTTAACACAAAATAACAGAGATATAGTAAAACTGGTTTTCTATTCAATAACGAAATAAGCTGAAACTGTAAAATGCAGCGGAAACAAGCTTGCTAGAATGGTGGCGGCTTATCTCTGAGAAGAGATGTGACGACAGTGTGCATTCGCAAGAAGAAGGCTACATTGAGTCTATGAAGGCCTTTTTACAATAAGCAAGAATGCCCAAAACCCTAGAAATCCAAAAACCTAACCCTAGGAGATGAAGCGCCAAAAGTCATGTGGGCCCCATTTGGGTAAGTTAGTACATCAACTTCCCAAGGTCGTAACTTTTGCATACGATCTCCGTTTTAGGCGTGTGATAGACCGTTTGAAAGGTATCGCCGAGGAGATTCATTTTGGGGGCTCAATTATGCCTTCAGACATATTTGAGGAGCTCGATCCCGAAATACCTTCATTTAGGCCCTCAAAATGGCCCTGGAAGTTAAAACTGCTAAAAATAGTGAATTGCGAAAATTGTCAGAAAACTGTTTTGAGCTAGTTGGAAAAGGTGGGTGGCCACCGATATCCATCTAGATCAATCATCCCTCCTTAGGAAGCAATGGTCTCCATTGCGTTGAGGTCCCGCATCAGATGAGGAAATTTCTGCTGAATTTGGCCTCGGGTGAGTCACTTGCCTTGGTGCAGAAGTTGCCCTGCTTTGACGACTCGATAAAGATGGATCCTTTGTTGTTGAGTGCCCTTGATCTGTCTGTCCAAAATCTAATCATTGGATGCCTGTTGTAGGCAGTCGAGGTTGAGCTCTGTTAGTGTCAATTGTTCTGCTACTTCTGAGGTGTCCAATAATGGTGGGAAATAAGGCCAAAGGAGATCCACGTTGAACACTGGGTGAAAACCAAGGAAAGGAGGAATGTTGAGCTCAAAAGAATTATCCCCCACGGCCTTTCTCATAGTGTACGGCCCATAACAGAGTGGGCGAATCTTTCGATGGGGTCCTGTAAGGTGTTCTTTTTGCAAGTGCAACCAAACTTTGTTGCCCACCTGAAACTTATGCGACACCCGATGTTGATCATGGCGTTGTTTGTACTTGTCATTGGACTTCTGTAGGATATCCTGAACCTGTTGGCGGATGTGTTGGATCCACTCAATGAACTGGGTGGCTTTGTCAGCTTCAGTTGGAGTAGGAGATGAGTCGGTCGAGGTGACCGCAAGGGGAAGTGCAACATCTATGGGTCCCAATGGTTGGAATCCCAACCCCACTTAAAAGGGGTTGTGGCTGGTTGAGCTATGCAGGGCTCAATTGTAGCTATGCTAGACATAGGGAAGGCTCTCATCCCATGTGCGAGGATGCTTTGAATTATACATGCGAAGGATATGCACAATCATTCGATTTACAACCTCGGTTTGGCCATCTGTCTGGTGGTGGAAGGCCGTGGATTTGGTGAGCTTGATGTCCAGTAGTGACCAGAGGCTCGACCAGAATGTGCTGAGAAATCGACTATCGCGATCTGAGACAATGGTTTGTGGGATTCCAAAATGTACCCAGACTCGTTCAAAGAAGAGCTTGCCAATGACCTCTGCTGTGATGCTCTTCTTGCAGGCAACCAGAATCTCCATCTTAGAAAAGCGTTCAACAACCACAAAAACACAGTCATTTCCTCGCTTGGTGGACCGGAGGCTCGACATGTAGTCCATTGAGATGGATTCCCATGGCTTGTTAGGAGTAGGAAGAGGGGTGTACATGCCCTGTTTCTTAGTGGTCGGTTTGGCTATAGCGCAGGTAGTGCATGACCTAATATAGTTGCTGACCTCCTGTCGAAGTTTCGGCCAGTAGAAATGTTTTTGTAGCATCGCCACTGTCTTTTCAACATCGAAGTGTCTTTCCACCCGACTGTAGTGGGCTTCTTAGATTAGCTTCGCTCGCTCACTTGATGGAACACAAATATGGCCCAGACGACACAACAACCCATCCTGAAGATGGAAATTATCGACAACTGCGTTTGCACCCAACATTTGGTAGGTGGTGGCAAAGTCAGGGTTTGTCTCATAGAGTTGGGGCCATCCAGATGTCTCATGGCCGCAAGAGTCTAGCACCGTGGTGAGTGCCACGACTGGCGGTCTACTGAGGCAATTAGCGACGAGATTGGTGCTTCATGTTTTAACTTGATGTTGAGGTGGAATTGCTACAAGTATGTGGACGACTTTTGATGGCGATCATTCTGCAATTTTCCTTGTGTCTGCATGAACTGTAGTGGCTTATGATCAGTGTGGATGACTGTCTCCTTCCCAAGAATGTAATGTCTCCACTGGCGGCATGCTTGCACAATGGAGTACATTTCTTTGTCGTAAGTAGGGTACTTACGACAGTATCTGACAGTGTCTCACTATGATAGGCCACGGGGTGGCCGTGCTGAGTGAGAATGGCGCCCAAAACATTGTCTGAAGCATCTGTCTCGATCTCAAAAGGATGTTGTAGTTCTAGTATTGAAAGTACTGGGGCTGAGCACAAGCACTGCTTCAAATCATCGAATGCTTGTTGTTGGGGCCGACCCCATGCAAATTTCGCCTTACCACCACCCCTGTTTATTTGGCTGAGGGCCCATGCAATATGGGAGAAACCCAACACGAACCTGCGGTAGAAATTGGCAAGGCCTAAGAAGCTCCGAAGCTTAGTGAATGTTGTTGGGGCTGGCCAGTCACAGATGACTTGGATCTTGGCTGGATCCACATGTACGCCATGCTGATCAATGATGTAGCCCAGGTAATGGACCCTGTCCATGCTGAAGGAGCATTTTTCCAAGTTGGCGTATAGCTTGTACTGCCATAGGGTGTGCAGAACCTGCTGAATATGCTGCAAGTGTTCGACCCAAGTCTTGTTGTAAATTAGAATGTCATCCAGATACACCACTACAAAAGTATTGGTGAATGGTCACAGGATATTGTCCATCATCCTCATGAAAGTGGCTGGAGCATTTGTCAAACCAAAGGGCATGACCAACCAGTCAAAAAGGCCTTCATTTGACTTGAAGGCGGTCTTCCATACATCTGTCTGTTCTATCGGGACCTGGTGGTAGCCAGACTTTAGATCAATCTTCTTAAAGTATTTGGCCCCTGTGAGTTGATCAAGGAGGTCATCGATTCGGGGAATCGGGTACCGGTTTCTGACTGTGATTTTATTCAGAGCCCGGTAATCAATAAAGAGTCACCAAGTTACATCTTTCTTCTGTACCAACACGATTGGGATCCCGCAAGGTGATGAGTTGGGGTGGATGTGCCCCTTGTGGAGAAATTCTTGGATCTGTCGCTTGATCTCCTCATTCTCTAACAAAGAGCGAAGATAGACTGGCCCATTGGGTAGCGGTGCGCCGGGGGTCAGATCGATGGGGTGCTTGACCTGGCAATGCAGAGGTACCCCTATAGGTGAGGAGAAGATATCCAAGTATTCTTCCACGACCTTATCTACTTGCTTCTGCTGTGTGGAGAGGTCGGTTGCAGAGACCCTGGATGTGGCTGTGATCTTTCACTTATTTTGAGAGCTAATCACGAAGAAGACAAACTTCCCCATCTAAGAGATGACCTTCCTGCATTGCTGAGAAGAGATCAAGGAAATAGCACTAGGTGGGACTGCCTTGGGTATCCTGTACAATTTCCTATTCAAAGTAATAATAACACTACGAGGCCTAGACTCATATACAGCATGACGTTTCCATAAATAAGGTTGGCCCAAAATAACATCACAAACTTTGAGAGGAGCAACATCACACAATACCTCGTCTTTGAAGGGCTTAATGCTGTACGACAATCGACACTATTGGCTGACGCGAAGATCGCTTCCTTGGTGGACCCATCCAATGGTGTATGGTTGTGGGTGAGACGTTGTTGGCAGGGCCAGTCGCTTGACGACCTCTGCTGAGATGAGGTTCTTCTGGTTACCACTATCAACAATGAAGTGCAGTGGGGTGCCTTTTGTCCACATCTGTGAATGGAAGAGGCGCTCTCCTTCTTCTCGCTCGTCTGGTTCACCAGGCTGGAGCTTGGTGGTAGCAACGGTGGCACTGGGTTCTGCGTCAATGATCTATCTTCCCCTTTCTGGTTCTGGCTCAGAGTCATAATCTGCATCTGATTCAGAGGCTTTCACTTCGGCCACCAGTGATTTCTTTGAGAGATAGTCAACAGTGTTATGCCAAGGGCTCTTATGGAAGTCGCACCACTTCCCGGTATCTCTCTTTGTCTTTCCGGTGTCCTTCTTTGCTTGTGGCTTGGACTAGTTGTCCTGATACTATCCATCTTTTCTCTGTCCTTTGTTTGGTGGGTTGGGGCCACCCTTTCCTGGCTTTTGTTGTGAGGGGTTCCTAGGCCCAAATTGTCGCATCTTTTGTTTGAGCTTCTGCTTGATTTTGACGGCATATCGGTAGGCCGCGCCCAAGGATGAGATGTCTATAAATTCCATTTCGGTCTAGATGTATCTATGCAAAGCACCAGATGTCACTCCGAATCTTTGATACCCAACTTGGTGCGCAAGGTATGGAAGATATTTGTGAAATCTGGCACTGCTTGGTCTCTTTCTTGCCGCAGTGTGGTCCATTTGGTAAATAGGTTGTCATAACTTCCGACAGGGTAGTATTGTTCCTTAATAGAATCCCTGAAGGATTCCCAGGTGGCCGTGACTGAAAATAATGAGGTTTCCTCTATTTCCTTTTGCTCACAGAAAGTTTCCCACCAATCTTTGACATTGGGAATGGCTTTGAGGAGCGTAAAAGTAATCTTTTCTTTATTCGAAAAGTTATGGACAAAAAAATACCCTTCTAGTAGATTCAACCACTTGTCTACATCATCTGCGTCTATCTGACCTTCAAATATAGGAATATCGAAGTTTATTTGTACCTTGAAGGGGGCAGCGCCTCCGTTCGAAGAAGATGCATCGGCTGTTGGTAGCCGCCGAAGGATTTGCGCGAAACTATCCATCATTTCATTCCTATGTTGCATGAGGGATTCCTCAATCAACAATTTAAAAGGATCTCCTATCCTATCATCTTTATTTTCTCCTGTCATGTGAGGTCAGTTGGTCATGCGAGAGCTTCTTTCCTCAAGAGAAACAAGCTCGAGACCCAACTCTTTGTACTTCGACCTTGTTGGGGACATGCAATAAGATGACAAGGAGCAAACTACTCTGATACCACCGATCCAGATTTTATGAGAAAAATGAAATGAATACAGATTATTAATAGGTGCTTAACACAAAATAACAGATTTACAGTAAAATTGGTTTTCTATTCAATAATGAAATAAGCTGAAACTGTAAAATGCAGCGGAAACAAGCTTGCTGGAATGGTGGTGACTTATCTCCGAGAAGAGATGTGACGACAGTGCGCATCTGCAAGAATAAGGTTACAATGAGGCTCTGAAGGCCTTTTTACAATAAGCAAGAATTCCCAAAACCCTATACATCCAAAAACCTAACCCTAGGAGATGAAGCGCCAAAAGTCATCTGGGCCCTATTTGGGTAAGTTAGTACATCAACTTCCCGGGGTCGTAACTTTTGCATACGATCTCCATTTTAGGCGTGTGATAGCCCGTTGGAAAGGTATCATTGAGGAGATTCATTTTGGGGGATCAATTATTCCATTTATTTCCTTTGAGGAGCTCGAACCTGAAAAACCTTCATTTAGGCCCTCAAAATGGCCCCGGAAATTAAAACTGCTAAAAATAGTAAATTGCCAAAATTGTCAGAAAACTGTTTTGAGCTAGTTGGAAAAGGTGGGTGGCCACCGATATCCATATGGATCAGAGAGATATCGAAATAGAGCAAGCCCATGTTTCATGTAGTTTCTGGTATGATTTTTTTAACCTAACCACCTCATGTGCCATCATGGAAGAAACAAGGGCTTTGGTTTTTCTACCCCTCTCCAGTTGTAACATCAAAGGGTCAGGGCTTTGTTTTTTCTAACTCTCTCCAATTGTAGCAGTAAAGGGTCAGTGGAAGATGACAGGGTGTCAAGATGAAATTGTGGTGATGGTCTCTTTCCCAAGCTTCGTTCCCCTAGCTTAACTATAATCTTGCTGGTTAGTTTTATGATTTGGTACTCTTTGCTATTTCTTTCAACCCTCCCTAGTTTTATTATTTATGCTTCTTATCCACATCTAGCTAAATTCAAGAATGATAGTATGGTTCTCTTTTTGGGGTGGACAAATTCCTCATGGGTTTAAAATATCTCTTCTCGGGTGCTAAGCCCTTCCTCTATCGCTCTACACTACCCCTTCCCATGGACCTTGTCAGTTGTTGGCTCTGTCATCTTGTTGCATTGAACTATGATGAAATTGGGTAATGAAATGGTTTCAAAGTCCAACAAAAGAGGGATCCGATGTGAGTACCAACTCAATGCCTAAAATTCCACCCCTCATAAGCCTCCCCGATCTATCATTGAAGCCTAGAAGGATGCCTTGAAGGCAATTAAAGATTACCACAAATAATTTCCCACTAAAGGGAAGGAAGTGATGGATTAGTTATGCAAAAAAGAAAGAAGCTTTCCAAAGACTAGAGTGAACCTGAATTTGAGAGATGGATTATTGATACAGGTTTCTCCTATACAAGGGATACCAAAATATTTAGTCTCATTGAACTTTATTGGCTCAACAAGGCTGTTTTTCCCCATATTGTGGAGGAAAAAGGACAACAACAATAGGCCATCCTCCATAAATTAGACCTAGAGAACAAGAAATTTGAAGTAATCTTTAGAGTCATCTTTGATATTGACATTATAGGATCCATCCCCCCGGATAGTGGCACCGACCCTCTAGCATCACTTGAGCACACTCAAGGTTCGAAAGGCACACCATCCAACAATATTCTCATTGATGAAGACCCTATGTTATAGGAAGACACTTGTAATGGATAGAAACAAGCACACAACCTCATAGACTAGCTAATCTTATTTTGTTTTGCTATGAATTATGTCCTAACTAGAACTAATATTCTCCTATGGTTTATGCCTTTTATTTCTTAGGATGCTATCAATACTTTATAGGCTTTAGTGTTTTCAAGTACTTGAAAGTTAAAGTGCTAGTATGGACATTACACTATGGTTTTTCTCTAATTTGTTGTGGTCCTAGTTTCCTAAGTGGCAGAACATAGACAAACATGGTTGTAATCTATTTTGTAAAGTATCAATATAAGGATTAACTAGCTTACATTAAAAAAGATATGAAAGAGGATTTTATAATTGTATAAACATTTTCAAGAGATTATTTATAATGTATTTGCTTTATTATGGAAGGTATTATAGTTATCGACCACAAATCAAAGTTCGTTAATTTTCAAATTTATCTTAATATTTTTGAAAAAACTTGTATTATTTGATCTTTTGAAATAAAAAAAATACATTTTCCTAATTTTGTAATGCCATACATTCAATTTCTCATCGGCTAAAGTCATTATGATGTGACATTATTTCCCTACTTTGTGCGATTTTTATTTTTCGATTTGTAAGAGTTAAAAAATAAAAATAAGAACAACATTCTACAAATTAATCATTGAGAAGTTTTGAGGTTCTAACACATTATTTATAGTCCAAGCTATAACACTCTCTGCAATCCAAGAGGGTATTTGTCATCCTAACACCATTGAGTAGCCACCACGCACCACTTGGTAACCATCATGCACCCTATGCAAGCTCCCCAATGTCTTTTTTTTTAATAGAAATGGTTATGGATCTTTATTTAGCATCTGGCAGAGAGGGCTGCCTAACCCTTACATTGCAAAATCAGAGCTACTGCTCTGTATTCCATCTTCCAGCTAGAGAGCTTGTCCTTACATACAAAACCATAATTCTAAATACCGGTGAATCCCACACATCTAAGAGCTTAAACTACTAATTAACGAATCAAATGTCTTCTGCTGGAGCTCCTCACGAACACTGTGGGCGATCGGCCAAAGCCCATCACCGAAACTCTCCCTTACCCGAGTTTGGAGGCTGCCTCTGTTGTAGCCTCCGAAATCTTGCTTAATGCTTTAGTAATCTCTTCAACCTGCTGCTCCAGTTTGCAGAGGCGCTTTCCCAGGTCGCCCATAAGGATGGCTGCATCCTTCAGCCCCGTCTGAATTTCGTCTGATAGATCGTCCTTTAGTTCCTGCATTTCAAGATTGAGCGTTTCCCATTTTCTCTGATTTGTGGACGCTCTGATGCTTTCCAACTCTACTTTAATCAGTTCTATTCGCTCCTTCGGAGTGAGAGATGGCTTGGAGGCCGACTCCATGCCTTCTGCTTCTGGGGTTCTTGTTTCTTCCTTATGCTCAACGATTCGTGCACCTGTCTGTTGGGGTAAGGATTTGCAATGAGAGGGTTCCTTTTAAAATCAAACTCGCCTGTCCCGACTCATGATCCCCTCAGATTGAACCTGACTCCGAATCTCTGTTCTGATATTTCGCCCGTCCCACAGGAGCTAGACTGGATCTGGTGTCCTTCCGGTCTGACGACTTGCCCACATGAAGAGACATGTTGCGGTTGTCTATTATATTAGGGAATTGTGTGATGAGATGTTCCCCCATTGAAATTCAGGCGACCTTTGCTTAGGAGAGTACCATGATTTGCCTCTTTATCTCCCTGACCGTTCAGAGATCTCAACACATGATAAATTTTATATTCCCTGAGCTGCGCCAGGAGAAGGAGAATCTTCTTGTACAATTGAGCCAAGTTCATATCCTTTGGGGTCTTTTTGAAATTCAACGCATCCACCACCTATTTTGAATCTCCAATAATCGTTGTTTTCTGGATGCCCAGCTTTAACACCTGAATGAGACCTTGCCAAAGTGCTAGGAATTCTGCTTGATTGTTGGAGGCATAGCCTAATCCCCAGGCGAAGGACAAGTGAGTTGTGCCAGTGGGTTCAAAAATTATACCTCCTCCCCCTGCCTGACCAGGGTTACCCTTAGAGGCCCCATCGAAGAAGAGACACCACTCGTCGAACGACGATCTCCATTTCAGGAAGTCTTGTTCCTCCATCCGTATCTCCTAGTTCCTTTTTTGTGATGATTTGATTTGATTGGTGTCAGGTTGGATTTTCCTGAAATCCTTGAGCCATCTTCCTTCTTCATCCAATAGAGTGGTTGAGTTCCGGATAGAAGTCTTCACATTTAAAGCTTCTGAAATCATAGTCCTGGCTTTGATAGCCACCTGAGATGGCAATCTTCTTTCTTCTTTAAAAATCCTGTTATTCCTCTCCAACCAGATCTTCTAGCATAGGAATTTGGGGATCCACATCTAGACGATTTTGAGGAGTTTTTTTTTAGTCAGGTCAAACGGGGACAAAGTCAACCAGCTACTGAAGAGTTCTGAGCCCGAGGTTGGAAGATTGGAGGAGACCAAACCTACAAGAAGCCCCCAAGCTTCTTTGGAGAAATCACAAGTGAAGAGAAGATGTGCAATGGTTTCTTCTACCTGAGAGCACAGGGGGCAACGAGAAGGCCCTTCCCAGCCTTTTCTCTTGAGGTTATCAAAGGTTAAGATGTTGTTGTGAATGAGGGTCCAAACAAAGAGATCAACTTTAGGAATTGAGGGAAAATTCCAAAGATATTTCCACGGACCTGGATTAAGGGGAACCCACGACAAGTCTGAAACTGCCTTATAGCCAGCTGTTGCTGTGTAAAACCCTGAATCTGAACCCCAACCTCGCTTATCTTTGGACCTGGCACTTATTGGCGACTTCCCTTGAAGGAAATCCAGCAGGATCGCTGCTTCCTCTTTGATCTCTTCCGGATAGCTCCCTAGATTCCAGCCTTCCCAGGAACGCTTGACATCATTCTTCCACCGAGAGATATCCCAAAGCATTCTGCAATTGTTGGCCAAGAGCCAATCCTTGATATTCCTTGTTTCTCTTAACCCTGTAAGGGGTTGTTCTCCGAGTATGGAGTCCTCCCAGATCCGAATTTTTGACCCATTCCCCGGTATCCAGGTGAGTTTTGGATTGAAGTGAGGCATGGCTCTTTGGCACAAATTGAAGATCGGCGAGCCTTTCTGCACTTTTGCAGGTCTCTCCAGGCATCGGTCCCTATCACCTGTGAAATATTTTTTCCTGAGGATTTGCTTGCTCCAGGTTCTTTTCCCGGTAATCAGTTTCCATAGCAGCTTACCTCCCATAGCAAGATTGTGGACAACCACATCTCTTATGATAAGACCACCTTCCAACTTTGGCATCTTGACCTTGTCCCATTTAACTAAGTGGAGTTTCCTTTCACAATTCTTGCCTCCTTCCCACAGGAATCTTCGAAGCAGTTCATCGATTTTATTTGTTATAGTTTTAGGAGCGAGTAGTACCGAACAACTCCCCAATGTCTTATATCATACAACTCTCACAAATTAAGTGGTTGAGCCTTCTCCTACTTCATCCCACGACCTGTATTGTTCTCTTGCTTCTTCCCAACATCCTTTTAGGTTTCTTTTTAGTCAATACTTCTAGAACCATGACTAAAGCTATACCTTCTTCTTCATGCGGATGTCATCACCGTCTTTCACGATTTTTTTTTTTGCATGTTGCTCCAGCTAATTATTTGTAATAACTTACCAATGTGTATAGAGTGACTACAACACAGGAAAAAATCATGTTACATGTGCCTAGTGAAGTGATTGATGGGGAATTCTCAAGCAATATTCTTACCAACACTTTCCCTAATCTTACCATTCTTCTTCAAAGAAAGGGTAAAGTGAGTTGTTGATATCTGTAGTTTTCCATGCATGAATATGTACCTACCTATCTATCCATCTACTCAGCCTTTTACTACCTACAACTGATGTACCAATTTTGTCATCTAACATGTCATTTGATTGTTGTCTTCCAATCACCCCTCGATCCCTCTTTTTTTTTTCCAATGAAAAAAGCGTAATTTTTATTCCTTGGGAAGGACAAAATTACATTTTGTAGGTGCTTATAGAGCACCACACACTATGAAAGTGTGTGCTATAGCTGAAGATAAGTAGGCATTTGAGTGCCTTTTCTTCATGTCTATTTCCAGGAGAAAAAAAAAACAAAAACTCATCCATAACTGGATGTACTGTTTTATGATCATAAGAGTTTTTTATATACAGGAGGAAATCACCACTATTGTGGTTTTTGTCTGTCTTTGTTAAAAAATAAAGAGCAATTACGAAACCTTCAATAATGTTGTTATTTGATGTTGGGTGAAAAGAATTGAGCAAATTTGCAAGTCGTATGTATGAGTGACCGATTGTTTCTTTGTTTTGTGAGTTCAAAAAGGTGAAAGTTCCTGTTCATCTGTAAAAGGCATGTGGTAGAAGGCATTTGTGTCTTCCCCTTTCTTTTCTGTAATGTGCCAAAGTCCTTGTAAGAGCTGTAGACCTTCCTTTGATAGTGTGTTTGCTGTCATGTTTATGTCCCTATATACATGTGAGATAGCCACAATGTCAAAAGTGTCCAAAAGGCTGTGAATTTCCTACAGAATAGGAAATAGCAGAATGCTATGGCAAAATTGTTTTTTATTTGTCCAATTTATTACATTCATGGAGTATCCATAAATTTGTAAATGATGTAGATCCTTTTCTTTTGCAAAAAGAAGTAGAAGCTTTAATGATAATAATTCTACATAGTTGTTGGTTCCCCTCCCTAGTCCCATTTTTAAGTGGAAAAAGTGGTTTTTTGAGAGGTGTAGGATAGCTCCTCCTCCACAAACAGAGTTTTGTGCAGCACCATCGAAATAATCCCAAGGTTTTGTGGTGTCTATGAACTCTTGAAGTCCATTCCTTAAGGTTTTTGTAGGAGTAATCTGTGGAAAATGAGAAAGTATTGCTAGGCTTTATGCTACAAGATTTTATGGGAGGGTGGGTTTTTCCTTGAAAATTTATGAGTTTCTTGCTAGCCAAATTCCCCATCTTATCAGGAGGGGGAGTGATTTTTTTCCTGGGGTATCTGTCCATGTTTTCCAGGCGAATTCCATGGAATCTCCAGCCCATGAAAAATTTTGTTTTAGACTTTTTGAGGCTTTAGTCCAAACTGTTACTGTGAAGGGACAGGTGAGAAGTAAATGAGGAGTGGTTTCATTTGCATTTTTGCAAAGTGTGCATCTTCAAGGGCCTTATATTTTACGCTTGTTCAAGTTCTCCCAAGTTGGAATTCAATTGTTTAAAGCTGCCCACGTGAAGATTTTTTCTTTTTGTGGGAACTTGTGCTTCCAAAGGATTTTCCACCACCATTTGGGAAGTTGTTGTAATGGGAGGTTTAATGCTATATACCCTACTTTTGGGGTGTATAGACCAGTTGGATTTTTTTTCCAAACTAGTTTGTCCTCTATGTTGGTTAATCTGATGTGGCTTCTTTTGAGTGCATCTATATAGTTTGTCAAAGAATCTGCTTGAGGCCCAACGAAGCCGAGGATATTTTCATTTTTCCAGCCTTGATTCCAATAAGTTGTAGTTGGGGGGTTGGCTAAATGAGAGAGAAAGAAGATACATTGTTTGTGGAGTTGTTCAATAAGGTCTTCCGGCAGGATGTGGGAAGTGTCGCTTCTTATCCAGGGGTCGGTGCCTATTCGTAAATGATTGCCTTTATCCACCTTCCATGCAAGTCTGTCCCCAACCACTGTAAATAAATAGATCATTGCTTTCCATATGATCGAGCCAGTTGTTGAAGATTTGTGAGGTCTTCTAATCCAATCTTCAATTGTATCTGGGAAGATATATTTTTGAGCTGTTACCAACGTCCACATGCTGGTGTCTGAGATGAGTCTCCAACATGCTTTTGCTGCAAGGGCCTTTGAGAAGAGAAAAATATTTTTGAGCCCCCAACCTCCTAGGGATTTTGGCAAGGCTATGTTGTCCCATTTTGACCAGGGTTGTGTGTACTTTTCTCCGGACCCTGACCAAATGAAACGTGCACACATATTCCTGATTTTTTCTAGGATTCCTTTTCGGATCCAAACCAACGACATCGAGTAAACTGGGATGGCTTCTAGTACTGATTTTGTCAGAGTGAGTCTGCCTACTCTTGATAACCATCTGAAGCTCTAGCTGTTTAGTCTTTTTTCTATTTTTGCTATCAGCGATTTCTAATATTCTTTTTTGTAGCTATTTGGTTTTAGCTGAAAGCCCAGGTAATTTATTCCTTGTGAGATATCTTGCAAAGTGAAAGGGAAGAGTCTTTGATAAACTTCCTTTTCTTCTTCATCTAATTCATAAGTGGATATTGTAGATTTTTTCTCATTTATTATCATACATGTAGCTGAGCGAAAAGTAACTAGGATGTCCGTCAACATTTCAGCGTCTCCAACTTTCCCATTGCAAAATATGAGAATGTTGACCACAAATAATAGGTGGGTGATTTTCAGTCTTGATGATACCAAAAGTCCTTGAAAGGTCCCTGCTCTGGCTGCTGCATCTAGGGATTTACTTAGGCCTTCTGCTACAAGAAGGAAGAGTAGAGGTGATAGAGGACATCCTTGTCTCGGTCCTCTTTCTGACTTGAAGAATGGGGAGGCTGCCCCATTGATGAGTACTGTGAAGGAAACTGAGCTAATGTAGGCCATTATCCATTTTATAAAGGGGACTTGAAAGCCTAAGTGGGTGAGCGAGAGACGAATGGAAGTCCAATTTACCCTGTCAAAAGCCTTTGAAAGGTAAATCTTCTGTATTGTTCCTTTTGATCTTGTAGTCTTTAGGCTGTGGAGGCCTTCTTGTGCAACCCCTACTGCTTCGTGAATATGTCTTCCTTCGAGAAAACTGAATTGTTCCATTGAGATGGATTTTGAAAGTATGGGTTTTATCCTGCGAGCTATGATTTTGGTGATGATCTTGTAAATACAGTTACAAAGAGAAATATGCATGTAGTCGTCAAAGGTCTCAGGATCATTTACCTTTGGTACGAGGGCTATAAAAGTGGAGTTGAAAGGTCCATGGATTATGCCGTTTGTTCTTGATTCTTCAATTATTTTTAGTAGATCTTTGCTGAGAAGAGCATAGAAATCCCTGAAAAATTCGATTGTCCACTCGTCAGGGCCTGGAATTTTATCCCTTTGAACTTTATAGGGTTTCATTTAACTCTTTTTCTGTGACTTAAACGAACAAGTCTTGGTTTCCTTGGTCGGTTACAAAACTTGGGAGCTATAAAGTCACCTTTATGATTTCTACTATATTGGTGCTCCTATCAGCTTTAAAGTGGGACTGAAAATGTTTTTTATCCAGGTTTGCAATCTCGTCAAAAGTTGTGCAGGGTCTGCCTTCCTAATCCTTTAGACTCCAGATTGTGTTTCCAACTTTCCTTCCTTTTGCATATGCTTGGAAGAATTTTGTGTTTTCATCCCCTTTTTCCAACCAAATAGCTCTACTTTTCAGTCTCCAAGTATTCTCTTGTTCCACGAGCAAGGTTCTTCTTCTTGCTTCTAAATTTTTTAGAGTTTCCCAGGCTTCATCTGAGAGAAATGTTGTCTCAGGATCCTCTTGAAAATGTTTGAGGTTTTCCTCTATTTTTTGTAATTCTTGTTCTTCTGAGGTCTATTTTTCTTTTGCCTAGGGGATGACCAATTTATTTATTAATTTGAGATTTGACTCAAACTGGATGTCTGCAGGGGTTTCCTCAGTCTTTCCTATGGAGGTCCAGTTTGTCCTGATAAGTTGTTGGAAAATTTCATCTTTTAGCCAGGTGGGGTTGAATTTGAAAGGGGCATCCGATTTAATGGGGGATCCTTCCAGATCGAACCAAACAAGTGAGTGATCCGATTCCCCTCTACTTCCAATCCATTGATGAATTTGAAAAGGGAGCGATGCAATGGATTCAGAGATTAAAAAACGATCTAATATTTTTGCTTCTCTGGCTTCTCCCGTCCTCATATTTCTCCAGGTGGGTAACAATTTTGGTGGAGCCACATCAATTAGTCCTTTGGAGTCTATTAGATGTCTAAAATAAGTAGCTTGACTGTCTGAGTGGGCATTAGGTCCCCATCTTTCTGCTTCTCCCAAAGAGAAGTTTAGATCACCTCCCAAGATTAGTAGTTCAGTATTCAAAAGTTCCTTTGTGAACAAGTTATCCCAATTTTTTTTTCGTTCTGAGTATGGCCCATAGATGTTTATTAATCTGAAACCATTTTCAAAACCTTCCATTAGGAAGTCTCCTCCTAAAACATAATCTATTGCCCAGGAATTTAGGAGTTTTATTTTTTGAGTTCGGCATCTGAGAATTAGGCCCCCCGATCTGCCTTTGGGACTCTGACCCAAGAATGCCCAGCCTGGGACCAGGGTGGTGCTCAAAGAGGTTAGCCCAAGAAATTCCTTTGTTTAGACTACCGATGGAAAAATCCAAGTAAACAGATCAATGACCCCAACTGTAATAGCTTTGAATAGCTCCGAGGCTTTGGAAGAGGTCAGGGGAAACAATTAAGTGACTTGAGTTGATTCCGAAGGTACGACCGTAGGGGGAGGGCGCGGGAGTGAGAATCATGTTAGTGGGATAAGGGGGCTAGGTGGGATAGGAGGCTCGTGACCGCAGTAGGTGGCCCGCGGGCCTCTGGAGCTGTTGGGCCACAAAGTTCCATTCCGAGAAAGTCCTCCCCTCTATCCCTCTTTTACAACTAGACAAATCATATTAGAAATCACTGTGAGAGATCTACTAGAAAGACATAGTTAGAAGATGCAAGAAAACTAATTTGATTTCGTGTTGGAAGTGAATACCATCATAGTTGTTGGTGGTGAAAAATAATTGTCATAACTAATAACACGCGAAGAAGAAGAGGTCGCAAATGTTAGAGACTCATAGAAACTCTGGAAACAAGGTAAAAATTGCTACCATAGATGCCATTGGACTGCACCATATTGATTACTAGAAGATAATTCCCCGCTACACTAGAATTCAAGTCATTTTGTGAAAAAACATAGAAAGTCCAACTAAAATGATACCACAAATAACTTGGACACTGCCATCACCCAACTCAACCACATCTCCATACTACCTAGGAGCCAACAACTCTGGATACCAATATAAGGCATAAACCTTTCATCTCTCATCCTCACTTTAGGTGCATTTATGCTAATGTTGTGGGCTATGAGTTTATCTTTGTAACATTGCAAGCAAAAATACTTGAGTTTTATTTTTTCCATTACACCAACCATCTTACAAGCTATTGATTCTGCAAGTGGCATGAATTGTGGGTCTTTAGAGGATGTGAGATCTCTAGTACGAATAGCACTTTGAAGATGACCAGAAATGAAGCATCACTCTGTAGTCTTCCCGAGGCTCTGAACATTGTATCGAGTTGTGAATTGATATATAGATGGATTTACCTCTATGAATTTGCGTGGATACTTGATTGCATGCTTGAAAATATGTGCTTATGAAAGCTCTAACAAGATTGTAGAAACACGTTTTGTTTCTCACATATGCATCATACTAAAATGATGAAAAATTATTTGAGAACCTTGCCAAGCCTATATTTTATGTTCAATTTCTTCATTAAACTTACCTAACATGTATGTAAAAAGTAAAGAGCCCAACAATGGGTCTTCCCTTGAGATTGAAAGAGCTTGTCTCATAATTAGAGCATTGCATTTATAGTCTATTAATAACATATCAATGGTTTGTTGTAGGCATTATTAACACTTGACAACCATGTAGCTAATATCCCATTCTCACCATTTTCCACATACATATTGTTGAGAGGTGTGGTCACCACTCCTTAACATTCATAGTATAATCTTTAAGCTTCCCACATTAATTTTTTCCATTGTAATTATTATCCTTTTTCACTGTAAGTTAACTACATCATAGACTAGGAGATGCAATTATTGCATTTTCTTGCTCTATGTTAACTACACCATAGTTTGTCAGATGTAATTATTGTATTGTCTCACTCTTCATTAACTACATCATCATTTGGGTCTTTGTTATTCTGGTGAATAATGCATTGCATATGTTTCCTTTTGTTCATGGAGCAAACAACATGCATTGACCCTCATTGTCATACAAATATCTATAACCATGTTTGTTTTTTATATATGTTCAACCTTGTTTCATTTTCCTCTCTTCCAGTGGTTGTAGTTGTAAGAGAATAAAAGTAAGTATTGAAATGTGTAGATCTTCCACATGTTTGACAACAAAAACTTTATGTTGACATCTACCTACTCTACTTGCTTAGTGTCAAATGTTTCTTCACATTTAAAGTGTATAAAAGGCTACTAAATTTGTTAGTTGAGTGCTTATGTGTCTATTAGATGGTTATTGTCTAAAACGTTTGAAATTGAAGTAAACATCAATATAATTTACTTATATCAACAAAAAATAATAAATTAATACTTAGATAGGTACTAGCCACTTTATAACTTATCACCCTTGTTATTTAAGTACCTCACAATAWATAAGTTATTCAAGTACCTCACAAAAAATAAGTTGTGTGGAKGAGAGGAAAAGAATCAATGAATATGTTAATACAAGCTACACTATCACCATACATAACATCATTTCCATGAAGGAATAGTTCAATAAGATGYCATACATAACATAATTTCCATGAAGGAATAGTTCAATAAGATGTCTGGAGATAGCTCTTGCAAGATTGCACTATTCTATTTAAGAACGGTGGATTCTTTGCACATATTCCATGAAAACTATATGTTTTTTCATGCTTATAGTCATTGGCAATGTTTACTAGTTTTTCTTTCTTAGTCATCAATCTCCTCCACATTAAGTACTCAATTTTTAATGTTTACTAGTTTGTTTGTCTTGGTCATAAATCTCATGTGTGTTGGATAGTGCAGTCCATATGCCCCACACTCAATATTTTAGCGATATGATTGTTGCAAGTCTACTRGATGATGATGCCTCCAAAGTAATTAAAGAAATTTGTCTAAAAAATTTAACATAAATAATGTTACAGTTATAAATACTCCATTTATGATYGTAAATACYCCATTTATGATTGTAAATACCCCATTTATGATTGTAAATACCCCATTTATGATTGTGATATATATTTACAAATTGATGCCTTTGCAAATTTTCCAAGTAGAACYTGAAGGCCAAGGTTTCACTTATGAATGTGATTAACTACATAGGAGTATTATTGTTTTTTTTCTAAGTTAACATGAATGCAATGATGCAAGCACAATGTAAGCTGCAAAAAGTAAAATTAATATTAAAACAGGAGGAAATCCTATTGATATATCACCCTTGACTTATGACCTGTTGAAACTTAAAAGGAGGTCGAGCGAAAGGATTCCTCATGTTTAATGGAGTTGGAAGGGGGCAAGTGGGATATGATATAATAAATGGCTCTTACCTATTTATCATTTGGGATGATAAAGGTTGATTCAACACATAAAGTCTCAAGGATCATATGATACTTGTTTCACATCTTCACTAACACTTACTATATTTTCCTTCTTATATAATGCACTTTGCCTTCTTATATAATGCTCTCCAATTGCAAACTTTGGGAGTTTTCTTTTTCATTATTTTCATTGTTATGGGAACGTTATTGGAGTTATTTCACTTGCATAGAGCTTTTTATAGTCAAGGGAACTAGAGAGACTACATCATTGGGGGTTGTTCATCTATATCGTGATACACAAATGAGATATTAGATATAGTGGGGGTTATGGAAGGCCTCTATTAATATCGTGATATGAAAATGAGATCTTAGATATAGTGGGGTTTATGGAAGGCCTCTGGACATAAGATAAATTGATTTTATTGCTTTGGAGATGAGGGATGTAAGTGATAGTTTGAAGGAGTAGTTGTTGCAACATAGTTTGATGGAAACCCTTGTTCTATAGAACAATGTAGTAGGGATTCCAAGCCTTTGTTTTAGCAAGAAAGCTAAGAGAGAGGCCTTATACCAATGAGTAGGCTAGCAATGTTACCCAACTAAGTATTTTAGATTGCTCATATGTTGGTGTATATAGTTGTTATGTCTCCCCTAGGATCTCCCATGTTGAGTGAGTAAGCTAGCAAGGTTATTGTGCATAACTATTTGGAATGACAAAAAGAGATAGCATGGAATTTTGCATGTGATCCCTAGTCATATCATGGCCCTAGCTCAAGGAAGCCATTTGAGCAACAATGCATATAACTAGGTGATGAATGCTATGTTGGTCGTCATTTCCTCACACTCAAATCTATTTCACATAAGTGTTATGTGTGCCATTCAATTGTTTTTCTAATTTCCATGAGTGCCAGAATAATCTAGTTAAATTGGATTAACCCACAACCTATAAGAGGTAATCAAGCACATGCTATATTGGTATCAAAGCACGATTCAAGCATCCTGGACTTTGGAGATAATGATTATGTGAAACTATTTTTAAAATGTCTTGTTGTTAGGTAGGATTTGAGCTGTCAATGTTGATAAAAAAGATTGAATTCTCCATGAAATGGTTGATTACCAATTTGTTGTTGTTGTTGAGTAGAATAATTGATTCGCCCAAAAAAATGATCATTTGTTAATTAGTTGATAGGAAATGTTAACATAATGATAATTTTATTCTAAAATTCTTGACTGTTAATCCACATATAAAGTAGTTATATTAGTTTTGACCCTTTTATAGTTTGTTATGTCCTCTTTGAGCATAATGACTGACCCTTTAGAAATCACCAAGTATCATTCCATTAAGTTGCAGTTTTAGAGAAATGATCAACCACCAAAAAGAAATCCCACAGTGCCATTTCCTCTAAAATAATTTTGTGTGCAAGCAAAATAATCAGGGTCTAACATTTATGAAATGGTCAACTACCTAAATAATTGGTCAAGTCTCATTTTCCTACTGAAGCAATGGAATGATTGAATATAAATATTGCAAGAAAAATAATCAATTTCATGAGAAGTTGGCCACGTAGATCAATTACTAACTTGATGTGTTGGCTTGAGTGGTTGAGTGCTTTGGGATTTGTGTAGTTGGTCTTGAAGTTAGTCCCCCAAGATGGATGTCTCTATTACATGCGTCACTTGATGTCCTTATCAAGTCAGGTGCCATAATCAATGTCGACAAATTTACAGTAGGTAGCTTCCACAAAATGCGAGGAATTGCCCAGGAGTTTCCTTGCAAGGCTTTCCACAGAAAAAAAGTAAATCATTTATCTAGCAAAGGAAAATTAGTGCAAGCGTATGCTTATTTTCATGAGAAACTAACTAGCTTGAATAATTTTTCTTGTGAAGGAAAATAAGTGCAAGAAAAATTGCCGATTCCATTAATCAACTACAAAATAGTCCTTTAGTAAGGTAGAAGAAGCCAAATCTTATGTGTGTAAGTGAATGATTGAATGAAAAAATATTTATAAGTGTTATTTTCCCAACAAACTTTTTTACTAGTGAATGAATTGTGTACAAGTGAAATGGTGTGAGAGAAAAAAAAACTAATTGTCATTCGACCAATAACCAATTTTGTTAGTGAGGGAGTTATGTACAAATAGAATGATTGAATGACCAAAAAGGCAATGTCATTTTTCCAACAAGACATTATGTGAATGAATCAGTTGTGTACAAGAAGAATGATTGTGACTAAAAAGACAATGTCATTTTCCCAAAAATCCATCATGCTAATGAAGGATCTATGTATAAGCATAATGATATAAAATGATCAATCATTTTTCTATGAAGGAGTAAATATTTTTTCTAGTGAAGGAAAGAAGTGCAAGTGGAACGATCAATTTCATGATAAATTAACTAACTTAAATCATTATGCTAGTGAAGGCATAGTAGTACAAGCAAATGTTGATTCCATAAATCAACTAAGCAATAGTCTTCCAGTAAGGTAGTGTTGGATTACNGGGGGGGGGTGGTGAATCAGTAATAGCGTAGTTATAATCCTTTTTCTTCAAATGTTATATCAATGTAGAATTATTATCCAATAAAGAGCAGTAAGAAATAAACAATCACACACATACACAATACACCAGTGTTTTATGTAGAAACTCAAATTGGGAGAAAACCACAAAATGCTTTTTCTTATATGTCTTGAAGAATTACATTCATTGGAAGCACCAACTTCCTTTGTTTTCTAGCTGCAACTGTAAGGAGGCTCCAACCCCCTAGTTTCTTAGGCTACAACCTGAGGGAATCTCCAACTCCCCAATTCTCTGGCTACAACCAGAAGGAGGCTGCAACCCCCTTTGTTCTTCGGCTACAAACGAAAGGTGGCTACAACCACCTGTCCTTGCCCCGTCCTGCCACCCTAAAGTAGAAGTAGAATGATGGAACCACTATCACACTATCACTCTGATATATACCACTGTAAACTTCTACCAATAAATCTGAACCATGCATCAACCTGTACCTCAACCTGTAAACAACCTGTACCATAAACAAGTGCATCAACCATGCACCAACCTGTACCAAACAACCTGTAATCAACCTGTACCATAAACAAGTGCATCCAACCATGTACCGAGTATGTACCAATCATGTGTCACCTACTCATCAACTATGACTCATCAATATGTACCAACATCATCAACTATACACCTCATGTATGTGCCAACTCATCAACTAGTTATCTCAACCATGTACTCAACATGTACCTCAACCAAAATCCCTCATCAATTTCATCATTCAAATTTGATTTGTAGCTCTGTAATAGAGTATATGATCACATTCCTGCAAACCTTCCTTAACTTTAACAACCAGAGACTAGCATTTTCATCAAACTTTTCTTTAGTCTCACATGCCTAGTTTTGGATTAGTCAACAACCCTAACTTGAAGGAATCATAACTTTGAACCTGTAATGTATAAATATTTGAAACTGATACACAATGTTCTTCAGTGTGTTTTATGCAATTCCTCCAGGTGTCACTACTTGGAACCTCTCATAAAAGGAGTTATAGCAAAAATGGCATTCCTTGCTGAATTCTGACTTATTCTAGAGAGTGACCTTGTAGAGCGTGCCCCACAAAAAATATTCATTGAATTGTTCTCAAACTGTTAAAAAACATACTAAAAACTATACCCTAACCAAAACATTTGGTCTCACTGAATTTGGATTTTTTATGAAGAAGTTATGACGTTTTTACCCGAAACACATGTTTTTGACTAGTTTCAAGACTAGCCACAAACCCTATTTTCCACAGAGTGTAACGACCCACAAACTGAATTTTTTACCACGGATACTTGGGTATGTTTTCTCAATGCAATGGAAATTTCACGTTCTGAATCATTATAGAAACAAAGTTATAGTGAAAATGGTGAGATGACCTGTAAATAACATACCTTAGAAAGCACCATCAAAAGAATTTATCCTTCCTTGCATTTCGGCCTTCTTTTCTTCACCTTCCCTCAAAAATTTGGCTTAGATATCCTTGGTTACCTCATACACCTATAGATATTCAAGTGTTATTAAAATGAGAGAGCCTTTCCTCTTATTTATACTCTCCAAGTAGCTTCCTTAAAACATCTTCTAGGTCACTTGACCCACTTTCCTTATTTTAGGGTTAACCCACTTCTAATTTCTCCATTAAATTTATTATTGAAACAATTTATTTTGTATTCACTTTGAATTATAATACACTCATTACTTCATTTTATTATTTACCTTTTCAAATCTCTTAAACCACTTTGACTACTTTGACCTTTTGGGGCTTTTAGATGACATATGACGGTCCTCCAACTTCGTAAGGCCATAACTCTCAAACCATGAGGAGTTATGTGACATTCCACATAACACCAAAAATGGAATGACATGTACTATCCATATAGAATAGTATTACCTTCAAATATAGCGAAAATCATACTGTTATCCATCAAACAAACTTGGGTCCATTACCCAAACCTGGGTTCTCCAACATCACATGGTCATAACTCTCTAACCGTGAGGAGTTATGTGACGTTCTAAATACCACCAGAAATGGCATGACAAACACTATCCATATAGGATATTTTCCTTGACAAATTCACTATCCTTCATCTCATTATTCCACAATTAATCATGGGTTCTCTTACTATGCAAAGTGTCTTCCCGTGAGGGATTTCACCATAAGAGGACCACTTTGGAGTTCATCCATATTTACTTCTTATCAACCATGACAAAACAATAATGAGCCATATTTACTTCAAACAATCTTGGGTCCATTACCCAAACCTTTGTGCTACGGGGCTTTCTTCAAAGGTTGACATCAATGACAACCAACCTTAATCAACAATCTCCCCCTTTGGCATTTATGGCAACACTCTGATGAAATAATGGAATCATATCACTCATGCTCCCCCTAGAACCGTGCCTCTATCCTCTGCATCTGATAAATCTCTCCCCCTTTATCGTCAATGGCAAAGGTATCTTTCCATCTGGGGCTGCTCCCCCTGACTGAACTGTCCTCTTATGGTGCTTCCTCGTGTATATCTAAGACATATAAGATAAGCATTCAAAAAACATTCATTTTGGAGTAGAAATAACTCAAAGTCTTTGGCGAAGATATTCAAAGGCTACCTATGGAAGTGGTTTTTTAAATATGTCTTCCACTTGCTCTTTTGTGCGTACATACTCAACTTTGATGTTCTTTTCTACAACCTTTTCCTGTAGAAAATGATACTTGATTGGAATGTGCTTCGTCTTGGAGTGCATCATTGGGTTTTTTGAGATACTGATGGCACTTGTATTATCACAATATATTGGAATGAGCTCATCATACTCAACCTGTATATCTGTCAAAGTTTCTTTCATCCAAAGAACCTATGTACAACATGTTGTTGCTGCAATATACTCTGCCTCGGCTGTAGATAGAGATACTGATGTTTTATTCTTGCTTAGCCATGATACCAAACACTCACCTATGTAGAACGCTGCTCTACTGGTGCTTCATCAGTCATCAATAAAACCTGCCCAATCTGCATCTGTGTAGGCAATAAGTGATAGATCTTTTCCTTTTGGATACCATAATCTAAACTCTTCTGTTCCTTTGATATATCTGAAGATCCTCTTTACTGCTAATACATGTGATTCCTTTGGTGCTGCTTGAAATCATGCCACCTGTCCAACTGCATGCATTACATTTGGTCTAGATGTTGTCACATATAGTAGGCTACCAATCATTGACCTGTATTGCCTCTGATCTGTAGACTTCGAATCATCATCTTTGCTCAACTTACAATTGGTTTGCATGGGATTGATAACTAGTTTGCAATCTTCCATTCTGAACCTCTCTAGCATTTCTCTGATATACTTGGTTTGAGAAATAAAAATTCGTTGGTTGTTTTGACGTATCTGAAGTCCCAAAAAGAAGGATAGTTCTCCAAGTAATGACATTTCAAATTCATTATGCACGTCTTTTGCAAATTTCTGTCTTAACCTGTCATCATCACTACCAAAAATAATATCATCAACATAAACTTCGATTAATAAAATATTACATTGATGTAGAGGTTGCTGTGTGCACTTCCTTTTCTGAACCCTGCCTACTGCAGATACTTATCCAGACTGGAGTACCATGCTCTAGGAGCCTGTTTTAGACCATACAAGGCCTTCTTTAATTTACACACATAGTC
>ML809989.1:3596-37696 GCA_009831015.1 Picea engelmannii | reverse complement strand
GATCAACGACCACATATACACAATCATTGCCTTGCTTGGTGGACGAAAGGCCATACATGTAATCCATCGAGATGGATTCCCAAGGATTCTCAGGGGTAGGAAGAGGGGTGTATAAGCCTTGCTTCTTGATGGTTGGCTTGGAAATGGCATAGGAAGTGCAAGATATGATATAATTGCTGACGTCCTATCAAAGTTTTGGCCAATAAAAAGTTTATGGAGAACGACCACAGTTTTCTCCATGCCAAAATGTCCTGCCACCCAACTGTAGTGGGATTCCAAAATTAGCTTTGCACGCTCGCTTGTAGGAACACATATATGGACTAGATGGCATAACAACCCGTCCTGAATGTGAAAATCGATGATAGTCACACCTATACCCAAGAGCTGATAGGTGGTGGTGAATTTTGGATCTTGTTGATAAAGTTGGGGCCACTTAGATGCCTAATGTCCACAGGAATGTAGCACAATGGTGAGTGAAGCTACAATAGGTCGACTGAGGCAGTTGAGGACATGATTGTGCTCCCTATCTTATACTTGATGTTGAGATGGAATTGTTGCAGGTAGGTGGACCACTTCTGATGGAAATCATTC
This sequence comes from Picea engelmannii, assembly GCA_009831015.1. Taxonomy (NCBI): domain Eukaryota; kingdom Viridiplantae; phylum Streptophyta; class Pinopsida; order Pinales; family Pinaceae; genus Picea; species Picea engelmannii. The sequence continues at coordinate 37,105 of ML809989.1, read as the reverse complement.
TGCAACTTCCCCTGTGTTTGTATAAACTGTAGAGGCTTGTGATTAGTGTGGATGATCGTCTCCTTTCCCATAATGTAATGTTTCTTTTGATAATAAACGTGTACAATTGAATACATTTCCTTGTCATAAGTGGGGTATTTCTGGATAGTATCTGAGAGTGTCTCATATGGTATGCCACCCGATGACCTTGCTGAGTGAGAACTGTGCCTACAACATAATCAGATGCATCAGTCTCAATCTTGAACGGTTGTTGCATATCATGCAAAGAGAGTACTGGATCTGATCACAAGCGATGCTTCAGATCATCAAATGCTCGTTGTTGTTCCTTCCCTCACATGAACTTTTCCCTGCTACCACCATTGGTCAAGTGGCTGAGGGCCCATGCAATATGGGACAATCCCAACCTTAACCGTCGGTAGAAATTGGCCAGTCCCAAGAAGTTTGGAAGCTTGGTTAGTGTGGTCGAGGCTGGCCAGTCACAGATGACTTGGATCTCAGCGAGATCGACATGTACCCCACGCTCATCAACAATGTAGCCCAAGTATTGGACCCTGTTCATGCCAAAGGAGTATTTTTCCAAGTTGGCATATAGCTTGTGCTACCGCAAAGTGCTCAAAACCTGTTGAATATGCCACATATACTCCTCCCAAGTTCTATTGAATATGAGGATATCATCCAAATATACCACCACAAAAGAGTTGGTGAAGGGTGTCAATACATCATCGATCAACCTCATGAAAGTGGCTGGTGCATTTGTTAGGCCAAAGGGTATGACCAACCATTCAAAGAGACCTTCTTTAGATTTGAAAGTTGTCTTCCAGACATCAGTTGGTTCGATGGGAACCTGATAGTAGCCAGACTTTAGGTCAATCTTGCTAAAGAACTTTTCCTCCTTGAGTTGGTCAACAAATTCATCAATCCTAGGAATTGGGTACTGCTTTCTAATTGTGATTTTGTTTAATGCTCTGTAATCAATGTAGAGTCTCTAGGTCCCATCCTTCTTCTGCACCAGTACAATCGGGCTTCCGCAAGGGGAGGAGATGGATCTGATGTGCCCCTTTTGAAGAACCTCTTGGATCTGACGCTTGATTTCGTCATTTTCCATCAACGAATGACGATAGACTGGTCCATTAGGCAGAGGTGCACCGAGGGTTAGATCAATTGGATGCTTGAATTGGTAGTGCGTTGGTACCCCAATGGGTGAGGAGAAGATGTCTCTGTACTCTTCCACGATCCCATCCACGTTCTTCTAATGCAAATAGAGGCTCTATGTAGAGGCCACAGATGTGGTGACGACCTTCTGCTTACTGTGAGCACGGATCACAAAGAATATGAACTTCCTGGTCTATGAAATGACCTTACTGCATTTCTTAGCAGAGATTAAAGAAATAGCGGTAGGTGACACTACCTCTGGTATCCTGTACAATTGTCTACCCAAAGTAATAATAACACTATGGGGTCTAGATTCATACACAACATGACGTTTCCACAAATATGGTTGTCCTAAAAGAACATCACAAACTTCAAGGGGAGCAATATCACACAATACCTCATCTTTGTAGGGCCTGATGTTGTAGGGTAGACGATATTGTTGGCTGACACGAAGATCTCTTCCTTGGCGAAGCCAAGCGATGGCATAGGGCTACAGGTGTGGTATCGTCGATAGGTACAACCACTTGACGACCTTTGTTGAGATCAAGTTCTTCTAATTGTCGCTATCGATAATGAAATGAAGTTGAGCCCCCTTTACCCACAGTTGTGAGTGAAAGAGGTGTTTCCCTTCCAATGGTTCTTCTGGTTCACTTGGCTGGACTTTGGTGGTAGCAACAGTGGCACTAGGTTCAAAATCGGTAATCCACTTCCCTCTTTATGGATTTGATTCAGAATCAAAATTTACCCTTGACTCAAAATCCTTCAGGTCAGCCATGAGTGACTGCTTGGAGCAGCATTCTTCGATGTTTTTCCAAGGGATTTTATGGTATTCACAACATTTTCTCGTGTCCTTCTTCATCTTCTCATTGCCCTTCTTGTGTTGGACTAGTTGTCCTGAGAGTGGCCATATTTTCTTTGTCCCTTGCTGTGTGGGTTGGGGATGCCTTTTCCCTGCTTCAGCTGTGAGGAGTTTGCAGATCCTAACTCTTGCCTCTTTTGCTTGAATCTCTGCTCGATCTTGACAACATATCTATAAGTCGTACCCAATGAGGCAATGTCAAGAAACTCCATTTCTGTTTGAATGTATCTATTTAAACAACTACAATATTTGAGCACCATATGTCACTCAGAGTCTTTGATACCCAACTTGTTGTGCATGGTACGAAAAATATTGGTGAAATCTGGTACTGTCTGGTCTCTTTCTTGACGCAGGGTGGTCCATCTGGTGTACTGGTCCTCGTAGCTTCCAACAAGGTAGTACCGTTCTTTAATGGAATCCTGAAAGAAATCCCATGTAGGGGCAACCACAAATATTGTAGATTCCTCTATGGTCCTTTGCTCAGAGTAAGTGTCCCACCAGTCCTTAACATGGGGACGACCTTGAGGAGTGTGAAAGTAATCTTTTCCCTATCAAAAAAATTATGGACCTAAAAATACCCTTCGAGAATATTCAATTATTTATCTACAACATCCGCATCTATTAGTCCTTTAAATAATGGAATATCAAAATTTACCTGTACCTTGAAGGGGGTTGCATGGCCGCTTGATGAAGATGATTCTCATGTAGGTAGCTGCTGAAGGATCTATGCAAAGTTGTCCATCATTTCATTCCTTTTCATGCAAGGGATTCCTTGAGAAACATTGTAAAAGGATCTCATACTCCATTATCTTTCTTTTTTTCTCCGATGGGTTGTTGTCGGCTTCTTCGCGACCAATCTTTCAACGCCTTGATTGGTTCGAGTCCCAACTTCTTGTACCTGGATCTTGTCAGGGACATGCAAAAAGAAAAACAAATGAAGATCAGACCGCTATGATACCACTGATCCAAATTTAGGAGCGAAATGAACTAATTAACATATTGAATATAAACAAAAATAAACACAAATATATGAAGAACAACACAAATATCCAATGAACAATATATTCCATTGAACAAATGAAATAGGTTGAAACTGTAAAACTGCAAAATTGAAACACTTGCTCGAATGGTGGTAGCTATCTCTGAGAAGAGATGTGGCTGCTACAAACATCTGTTTGAGTAGAATCCTTACAATGAGGCTCTAGAGGCCTTTTTGATATTACTCGTGAATTCCAAAACCCTAGACATCCAAAAACCTAACCCTAGGAGGTGAAATGCCAAAAGTCATGTGGGCCCCTATGGGTAAGTTGGTACCTCAACTTCTCGTGGTCGTAATTTTTGCACACAAACTCCATTTTAGGCACATGATAGCCTGTTGGAAAGGTATTTCAGAGAACTACACATTACACCATCAAAATCTGATTCTATCTATAGTTTGACTGTGGCGAGACCAAAAAACACTGTTTAGGGCTCCAAAATAGCCCTGGAAGTACAACAATATGTGATGACATGAAAACATACAAAATAAGCTAGTTGGATTAGGTGAGAGGCCACCAATATCCACCTAGAATATGTGTAGGGATTCATACAACCCCATAAGTGTAGAACCCACAATTACAAAGAAGTACAAAAGAACGTGTTGAACTAAAAACTGACAAGAGGAGCCACTAATATCCACCTGGATAAATCCTTCCCCATTAAGAAGAAATGGTCTCCATTGCATTGAGTTCCACCATCAGGTGAGGAAACTTCTGCTGGATTTGGTCCCGGGTGAGCCACTTGCCTTGGTGTAGGAGCTGCCTTACCTTGACAACCCGATAAAGCTGGATCCTCTGTTGGCGAGTTCCCTTGATCTGTGTGTCCACTATTTGATCAATGGATGCTTGTTCCATGCAGTCAGGGTTGATCTCTATTGGTTTCTATTGTTCTACGATCTCCGAGGTGTCCAATAATGGTGAAAAATATGGCTGAAGGAGGTCCACATTGAACACTGGGTGCAAGCCAAATAATGGTAGAGTGTTGAGCTCAAAAGCATTGTTACCCACAACCTTGGTGATGGTGTAAGGCCCATATCGAAGTGGATGGAGCTTTCGATGGGGCCCTGTAAGATGATCCTTATGGAAGTGTAACCATACCTTGTCTTCAACCTGAAACTGGGGTGGTACCCTTTGTTGATCATGATGCTGCTTGTACTTAGCATTGGCTTTCTGCAAAATCTCTTGGACCTGTTGATGAATGTGTTGAATTCTCTCAATGAATCTAGTGGTTTTGTTGGTCTCAGACTAAACATGGGAAGAGTTTGTCTGTGTGGCTACCAGAGGTAGTGCAAGATCAATGGGACTCAAGGGTTGGAATCCCAGTCCCACCTGAAATGGGATACGGTCGATGGAGCTATGGAGTGCCCTGTTGTAACTGTGTTGAACATAGGGGAGTCTCTCATCCCATGTATGTGGATGCTTAGAGTTGTACATGTGTAGAATGTGCACAATAATTCGATTGACGACCTTTATTTGGTCTTCTGTTTAGGGGTAGAAAGCGGTGGATTTAGTGAGCTTGGTGTCCAACAATGACTAGAGACTCAAACAAAATGTGTTGAGGAACCTGCTGTCCCTATCGAAGATTATGGTCTATGGTATCCCAAAATGGACCCACACTCGTTCGAAGAAGAGCTTGGTAGTATCTGTCGCTGTGATGTTCTTCTTTGAGGTTGTGAGGATGATCTTCGAAAACTGATCAATGACCACAAATACACAATCATTTCCTTAGTTGGTGGATTGAAGGCCAGACATGTAATACATCGAGATAGATTCCCAAGGATTCTCGGGGTTAGGAAGAGGGGTGTATAAGCCTTGCTTCTTGATGGCTGACTTGGAAATGGCACATAAAATGCAAGATCTGATATACTTTTTGACGTCCTGTCGAATTTTTGTCCAATAAAAATGTTTCTGGAGAACGACCATAGTTTTCTCCACGCCAATATGTCCAGCCACCCGACTGTAGTGGGATTTCCAAATAAACTTTGAACGCTTGCGTGCAGAAACCCAGAGATGGCCCAGATGGAATAACAAGCTGTCCTGAATGTAAAAATCGGTGACAGTCATGCCTGTACCCAAGAGTTGATAGGTGGTGGGGAAGTTTGGATATTGCTGATAAAGATGGGGCCACTTAGATGCCTCATGTCCATAGGAATGGAGCACAGTGGTGAGTACAACTATAGGAGGTCGAATGAGGTAGTCAATGACACGATTTGTGCTCCCTTTCTTATACTTTATGTTGATATGGAACTAGTGCAGGTAGGTGGACCATGATGGTAGTTGTTCTGCAACTTCCCCTGTGTTTGTATGAACTATAGAGGCTTGTGATAAGAGTGAATGATCATCTCCTTTCCCATAATGTAATGTTTCCATTGACGACATGCTTGTACTATGGAATACATTTCCTTGTCATAGGTGGGGTATTTCTGGACAATATATGAGAGTGTCTCACTATGGTATGCCACCGGATGACCGTGTTGAGTGAGAACTATGCCTACAACATAGTCAGATGCATCAGTCTCAATATTGAACGGTTGTTGCAGATCAGGAAAGGAGAGTACTAGAGTTGAGCACAAGTGAGGCTTCAGATCATCAAATGCTCATTGTTTTTCCTCCCCCCTCATAAAATTTTCCCTGCCACCACCCTTGGTCACGTGGCTAAGGGCTCATGCAATATGGGATAATCCCAACACGAACCATCGGTAGAAATTGGCCAGTCCCAAGAAGCTCTGAAGCTTGGTTAGTGTGGTCGGGGTTGACCAGTCACAGATGAATTGGATCTTAGTGGGATCGACATGTACCCCATGCTCATCAACAATGTAGCCCAAGTATTGGACCCTATTCATGCCAAAGGAACATTTTTCCAAGTTGGCATATAGTTTGTGTTGCCGCAAAGTGCTCAAAACCTGCTGAATATGCCACATGTACTCCTCCTAAGTTCTGCCGAAGATGAGGATGCCATCCAAATATACCACCATAAAAGAGTTGGTGAAGGGTCTCAATACATCATCCATCAACCTCATGAAATTGGATGGTGCATTTGTTGGGTCGAAGGGCATGACCAACCATTTGAAGAGACCTTCTTTAGATTTGAAAGTTGTCTTCTAGACATCAGTTGGTTCGATAGGAACTTGATGGTAGCCAAACTTTAGGTCAATATTGTAGAAGAACTTTACCCCCTTGAGTTGGTCAACAAGGTCATCAATCTTGGGAATTACGTACCACTTTATGACTATGATTTTGTTTAATGCTCTGTAATCAATGCAGAGTCGCCATGTCTCGTCCTTCTTTTGGACCAGTATAATCAGGCTTCCGCAAGGGGAGGAGCTAGGTCTAATGTGCCCCTTTTGAATAAGCTCTTGGCTTTGATGCTTGAATTCATCATTTTCCATTAGCGAGCGACGATATACTAGTCCATTAGGCATAGGTGGACTAGGGGTTAGATCAATTGGATGCTTGACTTGGCAGTGCATCAGTACCCCAGTGGGTGAGGAGAAGATGTCTCTATACTCTTCTACGATCCCGACCACTTGCTTCTGATACAAAGAGAGCCTCTACCTAAAGGCCACAAATGCGGCGACGACCTTCTAATTACTGTGAGCATGAATCACAAAGACGATGAACTTCCCAGTCTGTGAAATGACCTTACTGCATTGCTTAGCAGAGATTAAAGAAATAGCGGTAGGCGGCGATACCTCTGGTATCCTGTACAATTGTCTACCTAAAGTAATAATAACACTGCGGGGTATAGATTCATACACAACATGATGCTTCCACAAATATGGTTGTCCTAAAAGAACATCACAAACTTCAAGGGGAGAAATATCACACAATACCTCATCTTTGAAGGGCTTGATGCCATAGGGCAGACAACATAGTTGGATGACATGAAGATCTCTTCCTTGGAAAAGGAAGTTGATGGTGTAGGGCTGCGGGTGTGGTGTCATTGACATGCCCATATGCTTGACGACCTATGCTAAGATCAAGTTCTTCTGACTGCCATTATCGATAATGAAATGAAGTGGATCCCCCTTTACCCAGTTCTGCGAGTGAAAGAGGCATTCCCCTTCCTCTTGTTCTTCTGGTTCGCTTGTATGGAATTTGGTGGTAGCGAAAGTGGCACTGGGTTCAACATTGATAATCTGCTTCCCTTATTCTAGATTTGATTCAGAATCAGAATCAACCTCTGACTCAGAATCCTTCAGCTCAGTCACGAGTGACTGCTTGGAGAGACATTCTTCTATGTTGTTCCAAGGGATTTTATAGTATTCACACCATTTCATGTGTCCTTCTTCATCTTCTCATTGCCCTTCTTGTGTTGTGGCTTGGACTGGTTGTCCTGAGAGTGGCCATATTTTATCTATCCCCTGCTATGTGGGTTGGGGCCGCCTTTTCCCTGCTTCGACTGTGAGGAGTTTGTAGATCCAAACTCTTGCCTCTTCAGTTTGAATTTCTGCTCGATCTTGACAACATATCTATAAGTAGTACCCAATGAGGAAATGTCCAAGAACTCCATTTATGTTTTAATGTATCTATGCAAACAACCGCGGTATTTGAGCACTGGATGTCACTCAGAGTCTTTGATACCCAACGTGGCGTGCAAGGTATGAAAAATATTGGTGAAATCTTGTACTGTCTGGTCCCTTTCTTGTCGCAGGGTGGTCCATCTGGTGTAGTGGTCCTCGTAGCTTCCAAAAGGGTAGTATTACTCTTTAATGGAACCCTGGAAGGAATCCCATGTAGGGGTAACCACAAATATTGCAGATTCCTCTATGGTCTTTTTCTCAAAGTAAGTGTCCCACCAGTCCTTAACATGAGGGACGACCTTCACGAATGCAAAAGTAATCTTTTCCTTATCGGAAAAATTATGGACCGAAAAATATCCTTCGAGCATAGTCAACCATTTATCTACAACATCTGCATCTATCAGTCCTTCAAATAATGGAATATCAAAATTTACATGTACCTTGAAGGGGGTTGCATCGCCGCTTGATGAAGATGCTTATCCTGTGGGCAGTCGTCGAAGGATCTGCACAAAGTTGTCCATCATTTCATTCCTTTGTCGTGCAAAGGCTTCCTTGAGAAATATTTTAAAAGGATCTCCTAGTCCATCATCTTTATTTTCATCTCTCATGGGTTGTTTTTGGGCTCGGTGCGACTGATCTTGCAACATATCGATTGGTTTGAGTCCCAACTTATTGTACCCAGATCTTGTCGGGGACATGCACAAAGAAAAATAAATGAAGAGCAGACCGCTTTGATACCACTGATCCTGATTTAGGAGTGGAACGAACTAATTAACAAATTGAATACAATAAACACAAATATATGAAGAACAACACATATATCAAATGAACAATATCTTCTATTGAATAAATGAAATAGGCTGAAACTATAAAACTATAGAACTGAAACACTTGCTCTAATGGTGGTAGCTATCTCTGAGAAGAGATGTGGATGCTATGCACATTCGTTTGAGAAGAATCATTACAATGAGGCTCCAGAGGCCTTTTTTATATCACTAATGAATTCCAAAACCCTAGACATCCAAAAACCTAACCCTAGTAGGTGAAACACAAAAATTCATGTGGGCCCCTATGGATAAGTTGGTAACTCAACTTCCCGGGGTCGTAACTTTTGAATACGACCTCCGTTTTAGGCACATGATAGCCCGTTGGAAAGGTATTTCAGAGAACTACACATTACGCCATCAAACTCTAACTATGTCTACAATTTCAATGTGGTGAGCCCAAAAAAACTGTTAAGGGATCCAAAATGGCTTTGGAAGTACAACAAGATGTGTTGACATGAAAACATACAATATAAGCCAGTTGGATTAGGTGAGATGCCACCGACATCCACCTAAAATATGTGTAGGGATTCAGACAACTCCATAAGTGTAGAAAACACAATTACAAAGAAGTACAAAAGAATGTGTTGAACTAAAAACTAGCAAGAGGAGCCAGTTGGAATAGGTGGGTGGTCACCAATATCCTCCTGGATCACGAAGCCTCTTCCAATGACCTTTGTGTCACTCTTTGCACTTCTTCCCATATCCGAGCCTCCTCAAGTGACCTCTGAGTTTCACGCTCTTTATTCTTCCAGTCCTCTCTACATATCGTGCACAAACTATTTTTGTTGAGAAACATCAAACTTTGGAGGGGGCTTGGGTACCTTCCTTATCATCCCATACGAATTTTGACCAGAACCTTTACCATGCTCGAAGTCTGCTCCTATATTTTCCCCTCCATGGGTTACTACCTAGACATCAGGATCCTTGTTCTTCTTCTTATTCTTGCACGACTTGGCATGCACCATGTTTCAATTAGTCTTCTTGTCCTCCCACTTCTTCAGTAAGTCCGGACAGTCTTTGGTGACATGCTCATGAATATAAAAATATGCAGAGAGCATGTAAAGTTTGGTACAAAATCATGAAACATGACCAATCTCACCTCTATTAAAACTTGTGGGGGGTCTACCTCCCCCTCCACCATATCCTTGGTCACGAAAACACCCATATCCACCCTAGGGACCTCCTTGGTAACTGTCTCTTTCTGCGCCACTACACTCACCACCTTTCTGCTCCTTCTATACCAAGAATGCATCACGAGTATTATCTTGCATTAATTGCAGTGAGCGAAAACTATTGACATCATGCTTGGCGGATTTACAAAACTCGCAGAATGGAGTGTGATTCATTATTTGGTACTTTTGCAAGGTTGGGCAGCGGGGTGGCACATGGCCCCACTGTCTAAATATTTCACACCATTCCATCTGCTCAAATGGAAAATGACTGGGTGTACCCATTGCCACATAATTTTGGTAGGACACGACATTTATCTCCCTGATTCTCTTCAAAGCGACATGTGGTACACCAAATGTGCCCATGGATGACCTTTGTCTTAGCCATATCTTGTAGTTGCATCATCAAGTTGGCCAGTTGTGACTGCACTTGTGCCAAACCTGTTGATGTCTCTGCCCCTCCTGACGTAGCTTCAAGATGCATGGAAATTTATACCGCCTTTGCTTGAGTCATCACCTTTTGTTGGGTGAGAGACACTCAAATAAAAGGGAAGTAACCCAACAATAAATCCTTCCCTGTGTTGCATGTCCTGGATTTGGAACGTCAGCCTATCCAATAATATTTTAAATTGTTGGTCATAATGCCATATGGTCTCACCTTCCTTCTGCTTGATCGTTTGAATCTTTGTGATACAATGATATTTTGACTTAGGTTTATGGAACTCCCTAAGTATATCTTGCTTAATTTCGGCCAGGGACCTTGCCTGTCCTACTGGCACAATAACCTTATACTTCATATACCACATCAAGGATTTGTCCTTGAACATTGTCTCCAACAACACAATTTTGGCTGCTTCATCTGTGATTCTCTTCATAGACTAGATTTCTTCACAGGTATACCATTGTTGCTATGCGTCATCCTTACCTGTCCCATGGAACATGGGTAGTCTCAGTGTATTGTATTGATCTTCCATCTTCAAAATCGAGCTAGTTCCTCTTCTCTCACTACTAGGGGATTTATTTTTTCACACCACTATTCCTCGAGGTAAAGTAATGTTGACTTCACCTTATTCTTCACTTGTCTCTTTGCTTCTATCTTCTTCTTCTCTTTATTCCACTCCAATATATTCATTATCTGTTGTGTTTTTTTCTTGATTAAAAATGCAGAAGGGGGTTGGTACAAAGGAGGGGTAAGTCCATATTCTTCTGAAACTTCTCATGAGGTGACCATGATATTTTTCTACTTGCAGCAGTGCAATACCATCTACTATTCTCATTCATCTTCCCCACCAGTTGGGGAGCCTCCATTTTTCTCTTCTTCTAGAGCACCATGTTGCACTCTACCTTCCTGTCCTAACTACGCACCACAATTGTGTGCTATGTGTTTCCGACCAACTTGTGCACTAGAAATATATGCTTTATCTCCTGATCTGATTTGTGCACTGCCACTTTGCACACAATCATCCTCTCCAAACAACACACTATTGCTCTGCATGCCATCCTTGTTGGGATATTTTCATCACTTGGGTGAGCTAAAATAAACCCTTTAGTTGCCTTGTTAGACTAGCAAGACAACACATGAAATGATTAGTTGATTAGTGAATCAACAAGAAAATGAACAAAAAAACAAATAACCAATAAATGGAAGTAAACTAAGCATGTAAAAACTCAAATGGATGCATGAAATTGACACAAGAAATAACTACCCAAATGGAAAGTGATCCTTGAATTGAGAGCACCAAAGGAGAAAAGTGGGACTTATGAATCCCCTATTCCTCCTTGGGAGGGCCTTTGAGTCCCCCAAAAATAAAAATAGAGCTTTACTCTCCTATCTGTGACTAACAATGGTGAATAAATTCTTGGTCAAGTTTCTCAAGAAGTGAGAAGCTTGCCAAATGCTATGTTTGCTCAAATAACTCTCAAGTGAATAGATGGCTTCTCTAAGAGAAAATGGGGAGCATAATCTTGGACATGCAATAATCTTTGAAAATCCCACATAAGGCCTGAATCATTTCAAAAATCACACGAGAGCATAGGCTTGTTTCTCCATTGATATAATTCAATTTTGAGTCCCTGAGTGACTTGCTCATAAATGCAATTGGTTGTTCTAAGTTTTCCTCATTCTTTTGCAACATGACACCAACTATTGTATCTTTTAAAGCGAAAGAAAACAATTGAAATTCCGTCGATTAGTTTAGACTCACAAGGACCCGTGCCGAAGCTATTCCATGCTCGATAGTGTTGAATTCTTTCACACTTTCATCGTTCCACTTGAATTCTTGATCTTTCTACAATAGATTGGAGATCAGTTTAGTGATCTCAGTAAATTTAGGGATAAATCTCCCGATGAAATTGATCTTACCAAATAAAGATTGTACCCCTTTCTTGTTTCTTAGCAAGGGAACTTTTGGATGGATTCTACATGAGAGGGATCTATGTTGACTCCTTTTGAGATCACTTGTTCGAGGAGTTTTCCTTCATCAACCACAAAGGAAAACTTCTTCAAGTTCAATGATATGCCATATTTCCAACATCTTTCAAACACTTTCCTCAAATGTTGTACATGGTCACCTCTTTCTATGGAAATCACAGTAAAATCATCCTAATATATCTCTATGATCTCACCAATAAAGCCTGTAAATGTGAAATCCATGGTTCTTTGGAAGGTAGAGCCAACATTCATTAACTGAAACAACATCCTAAGGTATTTCTAACTTCCCTAGGGTGTCATGAATGCCATTTTGTGTCAGTCTTCTTATTTAGCCAAGACTTGATTATACCCAGAAAATCCATCACGCATTGACAACACGCCTGACCCTATTTCTCTTCGTAGTAAAGTCTCCATGTTGGGCAGAGGATAATTATCTTTGAGGGATAATTAGTTAAGATTTCTAAAATCAATGCATAACTCGATCTCACTAGTTTTATTTCTTACCACCACTAGATTGGAAATCCATGACGAATGGTAGGTAGGAGCAATGATTTTTTATGAAAACATATTTTCAAATTCTTTATCGATAAGGGGCAAGAGCTTGGGGTTAATTCTCCACAACTTTTGTCTAAAGGGATTTGCATCTTCTTTCAACAAGATGGTGTGTTGAATAATATCTCCTTTATAGGTTTTTAGGTCATTGTATGACCATGTAAACACATCCCTATACTCTTGGAATAAACTTTCTATTTGTTTCCGCTCCTCCAAAGTTATGCCCTTTCCAATTTTAATTAGCTTGGGATTAGCCTCTAACTCATTGTTCACATCTATGCAGTCCTGAGGCTCATTGACTTATTGCTTTTTTTTGTATCTATCATGTCGATTGAAAATCTTCTCCAAAGGTAACAATCCACAAGGTATTCTATTCTCTTCGTTCAACTCAAGCAATGCAAACTCACCATTTAAATTTTCCTCACTTTGTAATTCACCTTAAGATTGACAAATCCTTCCAATTTGTTCTTGAATCTGTCTACCGGAGAATCATCTTGGAACATTTTCTAATGCTCAATATTATTTGGGATGGAATGTCAATAAATGATATCTATTCTAGCCTTGCCCGAGGTAAGGATTTCAAAAGATTGAGAGTTAGTTGTTATGGATAGGGAATCAATTTCACAAGATTGAGAGTTAGTTGTTGCCATGGCTAGGGAATCAACTTGGGAATTTATCTCTCTAGGGACAACTTCTATTGAAAACACATCGAATGATTCTATCATGCCCAAAACTGTGTGTTTATACTTTCCCAGCCTCTCATTCTTTGAAACATATTGATTTGTGACTTGAAACACTATGCGATTGGAGTCACCAATTACTTGTACCACTTTTATGTCCATTTATTTAATCAGTTCTAATCCTGGAGGTAAGGATTGATATTCTGTGACATTTTTTGTGGCCTCAAATTCCAGTCTATATCCAAATTTCATGACATCACCTTGTGGGGAAATGAAAACAATACCCACACTAGTACCTAGCTGAGAATGACCCCCATCAAAATGCATATTCCAAATCTAGCAATTTACCCTTCCTAATTATTCTTCCTTGATCTTAGGGGCTTGTGAATGTGAGAGAATATCATAATTACCCATGTCATCATCTAATGTGCAATAAAATTCATTCATGGGTTCATTGGGATCCCCCACATGAAATATCCTAAATTTCTCATGATGCAAATTGGTGTCACATGTTGGGATGGTTGCATAAGATATATCCATTTGCGACGAACCATCCAAATTTACATCCCAGTTCCTAGACAATAACATTCCCCATGCATCTGCGACATCGATAACAACCACATCCATCAAAATCGACATGTCTTGATACACAAACAACTTGATATGTAAACCTTTGATTAATCCAAATACTTTGATTTCTTTGGAATCCATGGCCCGTACCTTTTATTATGGCCTAATGATTGTAAGGCCTAATTGTCTCATCACTTTCAATGACATGATGTTGGTTGATGCTCTTAAATATGGCATATAGTTGTGTAACAATAGATAATTGAGTAGTAGGGACACATATAAGGGGATATGACCTCCATTCTTCTTTCCTTGATTCATTGTTTGTAATACCACAAGAGCATCCTATCTGGGAGGGCCATCTATTTGATCAAATCCAAATCAAATACCTTTGATTTGGGTTATTCACGACTTCAAACAATGGGACAGACACATGGGCCTTTGCTAGGTATTGAACTAGATCAATATTCATGTCATTATAGGCACTCTCAATGGGGCTTGTTGTCGAACACCCACTAGAGACCTTAATTGGTTGTGTAGGTTGAATGCCCTTGAAATCACTTTGAGGTTGTTGTGGGTAGTTAGTTTCTAGTTGGGATGACCTATTTTATTTGACATGTGATACCTACCTTTTCTTGAATTCTTATTTTTATCTCTTATTGGGAAGGCTTAGGGGCAAGGTCTCTAGCAATAGTGAATGCATCAATATCTTCCCCCTTAATTTGGTTCATCTATCCCTTGGACACATTGCATGTTATAACATTATTCACACTGTCCATCCAATAACGTATGTAATTGTTTGCCTCAAACCCCCCTAACTCTTCTCTATTTTCCTCTCTCGCCTATTGGAAAACATCTCTTACATGATGGTAAGTATCTTGGTCATGAGGTTGCTCACATGGGTTGCACCAAGGTAATGTCTCACATTCCACTACATTGTTGTTGTTGTTTTTGAGTGGGATTGGAACTCTTTGATTTCAGTAGAAATTTGGATTATTGCAAGGTCTCTTCCTATCCCATCCACCATTCCCCTTAGGGGGGATTCTTATTCGATTGAGTTTTCCTTTCCAACTGGATAATCCTATTTTTCAATGTTCTGTTATGTTGCATGAAGTTGGTTTCCATGTGTTTCAAAGCTTTGGTTATAACTGTGAGTTGGTCAAGGGCTAGGTCAATAGTACTTATTGTGGCCTTCTTAGGCTCACTTCAAGTTGGGTGAGATCTAGATGAACTTGGTTGATTTTATCTTCAATCTTCATTGTCTCTTCCTTTCAATCTTCATTGTTGCTTCCTTGGTAGATCCAAGGCTTTGAGGGTCTTACTGTCTCAAGTGAAAGTCCAATTCTTCTTCAAAGGCATCAAGGTAATAGATAAGGATAATTGGATCTAGGGGTTTGGTGTTGGTGTGGTGTCTTTGAACAATTTGGTTGAACCTTTTGTTGAACTCCTCTGTTGTCTCATTTTAATTTTTCTTAGGGTACCTATTGTCTCAATATCACCCTCCCATTTCTCCATGAATACATTTTGCAACTCATCTAAATTTGTTTTGTTGTTTAAGGAATAACTTGTGTACCATTCTAATGCATCATTTTCCAAGGAGAGCACAAGTAATTTCATGTGAACATTGACATCATGTTGCACACGYTTCATGGTCATGGCTTTAAATGCTTTCCAATGATYAATGACGGAAACAACATTGTTTCCCTAGAATATATGCAATTTATCAATGACTTTCTTGAGGACATCACAAGGATATCCTTAKATGTTGGTGAAATCAAATGGCCTATAAATCTGATCAATCCAATCGACCATTATGACTTGGGTGGRATTCRAAAGGTTTCTCTTAAACAAACAATGAATATCTTCCATGAAAGGAGTGTCTAAGTTGTTCGAGTTCTAGGTTCTATGGATTTATCTGTGATATAACCTTTATAGTTATAGTATGAGATGAATTATGCCTTGAGAATATGTTCTCRTGGAATATGTTTTGGTCATTGGTTCACCTTGTGGAGTCACCATATGAGCTTAAATGTTGGTTGCAAGTTAACTCAATGCTCATCAAAAGTGAATCTAAGATATTATAAATTTGGGGTAATGGACTTTGTCCCTGACAACRACACCAAAATGTTACCTCCTAGGTTCTCATTAAGTGTAAAATTCCTAAGCATAAGGGTGAGACCCTATGGGAAATTATAGGAAAGCCACCACTGCCACCTTAGTGGCTTTGCCTTTCTCACTTTAGACTCTAGATGGTCCTAGTCAAGCGGGGATTCCCTAAGGGAAACTAAGTTCAATGTGTTATAATGTATAGTGGGAGAAAGAGAGAGATTAATGGTATTATTATCTGATTTTATGTATATGATTAATGTGTTTAGTTTCACCACTTAAATAAGATTTCTAATTAGCCTTAAAAATTAACCAATGCAACACAAGGCTAAGAAAATGCAAGCAAAATTAAGATTTTTCTTTGAAACTCAACACACTTGCATAAAAGAAGTAAATGAATCAATCCAAATGTATTTGTGAGATATTTAATGCAGAAATTTCAAACTTGGAAGAGATACAAAACAAACTTCTTATTCAATATATGACAATTACAAGATAGGCCTTGAATATAGCAAATTGATTTATATTTTCGCCAAGAAGTAAATTTTCTAAATGAACATGTAAGTTGATCTAAGATATGATTTAAGATGTTATTTCAAGATAAATTCCAGATTTCAAATTAAATTATAGAATACCCTCAACAAAGGTGAAACAATTGTTAAACTAGGGTTACAAAAGGTGAGATGTCTAGGTTTTTTAGGCCTGGAGTCCTCAATTTCAAGTCTAAATATGTATGCATGATATTATCAAAGATGAATTCCAGACCTAAGACACAAATTGAAAGTCTCTTTAAAATATATGCAACCAACAAAAGAAAGAGATTGAAATCATGCAAGCATCTAGGGTTTGATCTAGAAAGTAGGATGATTTGCATGTAACTCAAGCTAATTGATATTAAACTCAATTTTTATGATTTCTTCCAATGAAATATTCAGATTTAACCAAAGATAAATGCCCTACTAAGATAAAGAAATAAAACACACAACAAGGGCCCCAATCAAGCAAGACATATTAGGATTTTGGAGGAAATTTAAGCGATATTCTTGAGGGAGTGACAACCGAGCTTAAGGTATATATTTTTGGGGTTTTATGGCTCAAATGCAATGTGATTTTTAAGGTAATTTTTTGCAGTAAATTCTAGATTGCAAGATAAACAAAAAAAGTAAAAATGAAGATGAATTTTGGGTTTTTGGGTTGGTTGAAAATGGAAGAAGGCTAGTGCCTTGCTTTGTTTTTGGGGCATGGGGTCAAGATACACCTTAAGGGGGCGATTCTTTAAAATATCTAAAGGGAACTTAGCGCTATGAAACAAGATCCTACAAGTCCTAGATCTAACAAATGGTTTACTACAAAAATTGGAAGGGAGGGGCCTGCAAGAATCATACCACCTCCAAAAATACTTGGGAGTGCTTTTACTTTAAAGGGAATGAATGTTTCTTTTGGTCACAAGGAATACTATGGAAAATATTCACACACTTCAAGCAAAGAAACAAGAGATAAAACTTACCGCTCCAACATAGTGATGCCACTCCTCTATGGTACCCAAGTAGTCTTTGACAATTCCAAACCTGCAATAAAAATTCGCTAATATGCTCCAAGAATCATTTGGCACATTTAAGAAAGGTCGATCATTTATCGCCACAAAACCTTAGACAACAGACAAGTGTGAAGGAGATTTTGTTCGGGACCTAACCTCCTTAACCCTTCACGTAGGTAGAATAATATATTTTCCATATAATAAAAGTCGACATTAGTTAATAAGGCCTATTTAATAATGTGAACAAGTCTAATGTAAGAAGACTTTATAGAAGTTCCGCTTCTAGAAAGATCTTCCTCTAGAATGTTCTTTAGAAGATAGAATTAATATAAATAGAAGTAGAAGGCATGACAAAGTTTTGTGTTGAGAATTATTGTAATAGATCTTTGTTGTGTTTGAGGTTTCCCCCTCGAAGATGCAAGTGAGCTTGGCTTTCTATCAATAAAGGTATTGTTTTTGGTGTTGTGGTTATTTATATTTTGTTGTTCCGTTGGTATTTACTGCAATGTTTTTGTTTTATGATTATTATAATACATATGGTACCTAACAAGTGGTATCAGATCACTTTCCTCTACAGAAACTACGAGAATTTATTTTTCAGGGTAGACATGTGTATTGTCAACATCTTTAAAGCACATATATTTGTCATTCAGTGGGTAAAACTGCAGTTGGGGAAGACTACACACAGGAAATACAAACAGTTTCATGAGGTTACTTTAAAAAAATGTTTCACCTTGTTGGAAACCTCTGTAACCCTTGTTGTACCCCTTCGAGTAGTACCACATCAGACAAAATTTGTACACGACCATCACTCCCACATACTTCCAGGTATATCAGGAGTCCCCTAGGTTGCCTAAAACTAGCTCTAGATCAGTCGATCGACCGCCTGACTATTATAGTGACACCAAGAACAAAACTTAGCAAGATACTCTCTAGTACCTAGGTAATCAGGTAGTATGAATAAGGGTACAATCGAGTCTCCTTAGTTGGTGCCTTGAGATATTGGGTTAAGTACTAATGTTCAACCCTCCACGTATATCAGAGATCTATAGCACAGGGAAAACCCTTGTCTATAGGGACCCTAAAAAACCTAACCCTTGGGAAAGTAACAAAACAAAAAAAGAACATACGAGATCTATTGCCATGAAACCCTGTCTTGTGCATTCTGGTTGTGAAATTCCTACACAATTTTTCATGTTAAAAATTTGGGAAATTGGTCATTGCAATATTGTTTAAGTCGGAGTATAACTCTGGAGTAAAAGAAAAAAGTGGTCCTGCCAAAACCCTTTTTCAGGATCTCTCCCATTGGATTCCTCTCTCCACCTTGATCATCGTGGTTCCTATCATTTTTAAGCGTTTTTTTAGTCCATGGACCCAACCCCATTCCCAACACCCCTATTTGGGACCTATCCCTTTGGATTCCCCTTTTTTCCTTGATCGTCGTGGTACATATCACTTGTAATTTTTTTTCTATGGTCCCACCCACCCTTCTTGACACCCTTATTTACCACCTATCCCATTTTATTCCTTTCTTTTCCCTATTCCCAGTGATACCCCTCCCCTATAACCTTTTTTTTCGTGTGGCCCCATCCTACCCAATTTTTCCTCTTCCCAAATGGAAAACACCCTCAACCAAGAACTCAATGCCTTAATTGTGGAAAACATCAAGAACAAGGAGGACATCGAGACCCTCAATTCCAACACTAGCAAGCTCAATTCCTCTTTTCAGAGCCTCCAGGACCAATGTGCCACCCACAAAGACATCAAAGACATTAGAGACACACTCAATCAATTCATGAGTCATTCACTGAACCCTACCTATTCTGAACAACCTTACTATCATGAAGCCACTGACTCTTCCCATTTCTAGGGCCCTCATTCCAATTACCTTCATCACGACTTGCACCTTCCCATAATTGAGGTAAATGAATTTGATGGCTCCAATCCCACAAGTTGAGTCACTCAAATGGAACATTATTTCTCCTTACATGGAATTACTGATGAGTTGGCCAAATTTTGTTACCATATCCTCTATCTAGATCTGGAACGCTCGCAATGGTGGAAATGATGTAGAAATGCACACCAAGGGTATGTTGCTTGGACATAGTTTTTTGTAGAGATCTATGAACACTTTGACTCTGACACCCACCATTTAGGCCATTTGACCAAGTTGAAATAGTCTGACATAATGGAAAAATTTATCGCCACCTCTGAGCACTTGTTTTTAAGAATGAAGGGTATGTCAGATGCCTTCTTTCAGGAGTGCTTTATCAGTGGCCTCAAGGATGAAATCTGTGCCCAAAACTTAATGGCTAACCTCCAAACTTGGTTGGAAGCTGCTAAATGTGCTAAGGAAGCACACGATATTGTCTCCTCCCAAACTAGAAAACCCTCCTTTCTTCCTCGCCCTAAACACACCAATCCCACCCCTCCCGCTACTCCCCTCAAGATCTAGAAATTAACTTGGGCATAAATGGTTGAGCTTCAACTCAAGGGTCTTTCTCTGGATGAGCTACCCCAACAAATTGATCTAACTTTGCCCTCTGATCCATCATAAGTTGAACCAATGATTTCTTTGAATGCCCTCACTGACTTCTTTTCTCCCCAAACTCTCAAGTTAATTGGTTACATTAAGCATAAAAAATTCATCATCCTAGTTGATAGTGGAAACACCCATAATTTTATTCATTGCCATATTGACCAAGAAATCAATTGCTATATCCATGCAGTCAATAATTCAAATCATGATTGTCAATGAAAGTTCCATTAAATGTGGGAGACGTGAAAATATGTGCCTCCAAATTGGTCAGTACCACCTGAAATATCATATGTTTTCTATTGACATGGGTGATTGCGACATCATGCTCAGTGCATAATGGTTACACACTCTTGACCCCATTCTCATGGATTTTAAGGAATTAATCATGCAATTCCAACAAGAGGGACAATAGTATAAGTTACAGGGCATCACAACAAGCTCCCCCGAGATCATGAGTTCCCATAAAATGAAAAAGCTTCTCAAAAAAGGTCATTTTCATATTATTGCCCAACTCCATTCCATTCAAGCCACTGAGACACCCTCTATCCATCCAAACCTCCAATCTATACTCTCTTGACACTAGGTTGTTTTTACCACTCCCCAGGGACTTCCTCCTTTTTGTGGCATCCATGATCATTCCATTCCTCTCATAGCAGGCAATTCTTTCTCCCAGTGTTCACCTTTATCATCATCCCTTTCCCTAGAAGAATGAAATTGAGAAAACTGTTCAAGAATTGCTCGAAGCGGGTGTTATTAGTCCTAATACCAACCCCTATTCTTCTCACGTGGTCACGGTAATTGATAAAGAAGGCACTTGGCACATGTGTCCCAATTTTTATGCCCTCAATGAACTCACAATCAAAGATAAATTTCCCATTCATGTCATTGATAACCTATTTGATGAATTGAGTGGTGGCCAGTACTTAATCAAACTTGATCTACGTTCTAGCTACCACCAGATATGCATGAAAGAGGAAAACATCCTGAAGACTGCGTGTAGAACTCATGAGGGTCACTATGACTTCTTGGTCATGCCTTTTGGCTTGTGTAATGCCCCCTCCACTTTTCAAAGTCTCATGAAACATGTCCTCCATCCTTTCCTCCATCATTTTGTCTTAGTTTACTATGATGATATTGTCATCTATAGTAAAACTTGGCAAGCCCATCTCACCCATGTGGATCAAGTTCTCTATCTATTGTCTAAGCACAAAATTTTTCTCAAACAATCTAAATGTGCTTTTGGCGCCTCTGAAGTTGAGTACCTAGGTCATATTGTAGGAAAGGATGGTGTTAGGGTGGATCCTAAGAAAAATGAAGCTATGAAGGATTGGCCTCGCCTTAAAAATATTAAAAGCTTGAATGGTTTCTTGGGTTTAATGGGCTATTATCACAAGTTTTTTTGGGATTATGGAAAAATTGCAACTCCTCTCGTTGCTATTGTTAAAAATAATGCTTTTAGTTGGACTCCAACATCTAATCAATCTTTCCAAGCCTTGAAAGATGTTATGTGCACAACCCCTGTCCCTATAGTACCCAACTTCACAAAGAATTTTGTCCTGGAATGCGATACATTAGGGAAATTAATTTGGGCAGTCCTCATCCAAGATGGTAGAATTTTGGCTTTCACTAGGAAAGACCTATAAGAGTGACATTTGGGCCAATCAACCTATGAAAAGAAAATGTTGGATATTTTTCATGCATTGGATCTCTAACATCCTTATCTATTGGGGAAACGCCTCTAAATTAAAACTGATCATCGTAGCCTCAAGTATTTTCTGGAACAAATAATTTCATCCCTAGAGAAACAAAAATGGGTGACCAAGCTATTTGGATATGATTATGAGATCATTTACAAGAAGGGCAAAGAAAATGTGGTGGTTGATGCACTTTCCAAGAAATATGAAGAAGAAGGGTCCCTCTTTTCACTCTCATTCATTGTAGTGGACTGGATTCAATTCATTCGTCGGGTTGGTTGCAAGACCCCACACTTCTAGCTTGATCCAAAACTTGCAACAATATCCTCAAGCTTCTTTAGGGTACTCTTGGCACAATGAAGAGCTTCACTATAAAGGTGATCAAGATTATTTTCGGCATGAAATGAGAGTGGAGATATAATAAATAAATATATAGAGATATCTCAAATATCCAATAATATAACATAAATGTATCAGATATGCAACCATAAACACAGAGACAAAGTAATAGACAATTTTCTATTAATGAGCGAAAATGTACAAAGATTGTAAAAATACAGAGTGAAAGACTCACTAGAGTGGTGGAAACTTATCTTTGAGAAGAGATGTGTCTGCTACTCACATTCACAAGAAGATGATTTTATAATGAGGCTCCAAAGGCCTTTTTATCATAAAGAAAATTCAAAACCCTAACCCCAGAAGATGAAAATCCAACAGTTTTGTGGACCCTGTTTTGAGTAGTTTAGTGTATCAACTTCTCGGGGGCATATTCTTGGCATACAATCTATGTTTGGGGCGCACGTTATCTCATTGGAAATGTATCGTTGAGTATATTCATTTTGGGGGCTCAATCATATCCTTTGGATATAATTAAGGAGATTGATCCCGAAAAACCTTCATTTAGGCCCTCAAAATGGCCCCAAAAGTTTAGGAACCGAAAAACTGCTAAAAATAGTAAGCTGCCAGAAAATTGTTTTGAGCTAGTTGGAATAGGTGGGTGGCCACCAATATCCACCTGGATCAATCATCCCTCCTTAGGAAACAATGGTCTCCATTGCGTTGAGTTCATGGGGGAGAGGGGAAAGCGATTGCTGAATTTGAAGCTTGGTGAGTTGCTTGCCTTGCTGGAGAGATTGCATTGCTGGGTTTGTGGAAGGCTATCACGAACCTGTTGCTGATGGGGTTGGATTTGTTCAATGAGTTGGGCTACATGAGATGACTATGTGCAGAAGGAATCTTTGTGCTTTGTTGCAATCTTTCCAACCTGCTTCTGTTGGATAAAAGGTGCTTGGGCCGAGGCTGTAGTGGTTGCAATATCCTTCCATTCAACTTTTGAACAGATTGTGAAGAAGTTGAATTTTGTAGTATGAGATACTACCTTGCGACACTGTTTAGGTGGGACAGTAGTTGGAACTACCTCTGGTATACTATAGAGATGACCCCCAGAGTAACAATGGCACTACGTGGTCGAGACTCATAGATAGCATGGCGCTTCCACATATATAGCTGGCCCAAGAGAACATCACAAACATCCAGTAGGGAAACATCACATAATACCTCATCCTTGAAGGGATGGATGTCGTATGACAATCAACACTGTTGGCTGACACATAGATCTCATCCCTAGCGAAGCCACCTGATGTTGTATGGCTGCGGGTGTGGTGTTGTCGACAATCCCAATTGTTTTACGAGCTCTGTTGAGATGTGGTTCTTCTGGATTCCACTATCAATAATAAAATGCAGCGAGGATCCCTTCACCCACATCTGTGAATTTAAAAGGCGCTCCCCCTCTTCAGTATATGTTGGTTCTTCTGGTTGAATTGTTGCGGTCGCGACAATAACAGTGGGGTCTGCGTCAATGATCTATATTCTATCATTATTTTCTGAATCAGATTCTGAATCTGGGTTCGACTCCTTGTCTTTGATCTCGACCACCAATGATTTTTTTGAGCGACATTCATCGGTGTTGTTCCAACAGATTTTGTGAAATCACACCATTTTCTGGTGTCCTTGTTCGTCTTTATGTAACCCTTCTTTTCTTGTGGCTTGGACTGGTTTTCAGGAGACTATTTGTTAGGGTCATCTTTATCATACTTTGGTTGTTTCAGATTTGCAGACCCGAAATCCCATTTGTTCTGGTGCTTAAATTTCTGCTCAATTTTAACAACATATCGATAAGTAGCACCGAGTGATGAGATGTCCAAAAAATCCATTTCAATTTGGATGTATCTGTGTAGAGCCCCATGGTATTTCAGAACCAAATTTTGTTTAGAGTCTTTGATACCCAGCTTGGTGCGCAAGGTATGGAAGGTATTGTTGAGCTCCAAAAGTGCTTGGCCCCTCTCTTGCCGCAGTGTGGTCCATCTCATGTACTAGTCCTCATTGTTGCTAATAGGGTAATAATGTTCCTTTACCACATCCACAAAAAAATCCC
Source organism: Picea engelmannii (assembly GCA_009831015.1). Taxonomy (NCBI): domain Eukaryota; kingdom Viridiplantae; phylum Streptophyta; class Pinopsida; order Pinales; family Pinaceae; genus Picea; species Picea engelmannii. The sequence continues at coordinate 12,998 of ML809989.1, read as the reverse complement.
AAGTGGGCTCGACCCCATATATTCTAGACTCCTCTGTGGAACTTTGCTCCCAGTAAGTTTCCCACCAATGTTTGACATGGGGGAGAGCCTTAAGGAGTGCGAAGGTGATCTTTTCCCTGTCGTAGAAATTATGAACAAAGAAATAACCTTCTAGCAGATTTAACCATTTTTCTAGGGCATCCGCATCTATCTGTCCTTCAAATATGGGAATATAAAAATTAACTTGTACCTTGAAAGGCGAGGTGCCTCCAAAGTGGTTGCTTGATGAATACACGTCTGTTGTTGTCGACAAGCGTTGAAGGATGTGGGAAAAATTCTCCATCATTTCGTCCTTCTATTGCGTGAGAGATTGCTCAAGAAACAAATTAATAGAATCGTTTGCTCTGTAATTTTTCTTTTCTTCCGCCATGGAGGGTTTCTTGGGAGTGTGAGAGCGATTGTCTTCAAGAGAGACAATATCGATACCCAATTTTCTATACTCGGACCTCGTCAGGGACATGCAATGAAAAATTATCAAGATCAGTCTACTTTGATACCACTGATCCAGATTATTTTTGGCACGAAATGAGAGCGAAGATATAATAAAGAAATATACAAAGATATCTCTGATATCCAATAATATAACATAAATGTATCTGAGATGCAACCATAAACACAGAGATACAATAATACACAATTTTCTATTAATGAGCAAAAATGTACAGACTGTAAAAATACAGAGTGAAAGACTCGCTAGAATGGTGGCAGCTTATCTCTGAGAAGAGATGTGTCCGCTACTCGCATTTGCAAGAAGATGATTTTACAATGAGGCTCCAAAATCATTTTTATCATAAAGAAAATTCAAAACCCTAACCCCGGAAGATGAAAAGCCAATAGTTTTGTGGAGCCCGTTTTGGGTAGTTTGGTGTATCAACTTCCCAGGGGCATAACTTTGGCATACAATCTCTGTTTGGGGTGCACGATAGATTTTTAGAAAGGTATTGCGGAGGAGATTCATTTTGGGGGATGAATTAGAGCTTGTGGATTTTATTGAGGATATCGATCCTGGAAAACCTTCATTTAGGCCCTCAAAATGGTCCCGGAAGTTTAGGAACCGAAAAACTGCTAAATATAGTAAGTTACCAGAAAAATGTTTTGAGCTAGTTGGAGTAGGTGGGTGGCCACTGATATCTACTTGGATCAAAAGGTCAAATTTATTTAAGAAAATAATCGACCTTAATCCGCCGTGTTTTCTGAGTTGCATGCTTCACCCGTAGCTGGGCATTTAGGGTTTACCAAAACCTATGATTGGGTCAAACATTCTTTTTTCTTGGACGATATGAAACATCAAATCGACACATTTTAGGGTGAAAGTGATACATGTCAATGCAATAAGGGTGAAACAATCAAAGTTCCAGGAACACTCCAACTGGTTGTTGGCATGTTTTTACAGGAAGAGTGTGCTTGTCATTGATGGCAAGAACAAAAATGACGATGGCAAACAGGAAAAGCATAAGCTCAGGAGGAGAAATGAACAGTATGCATAGATCAAAGATCAGAAGGAAAAGCGTAAGATCAGGGTGAGAAGCCTCAACAACCGTTTGATCAATAAATTGACCGTGTTGATTGTCTAATATTATGGACATCAGTCATATGAGTGACTGTTGGAGGATCGTGACCATCACATATGCAAGCCAGATCAACGACAGGGATGAATTGCAGAGAACGAAAGAAGAATTAAACAACTCGCTAGTTCTAATCCCACAATTGGTCTAGATCGTCAGATCTCATAAACTCAAATATCGACGATTGTGGTTGATCTACCAAATGATCAGATTAAGTCGTGACCGTCGGATGTGTAATCGCCAGATCAACGACATGGATAGATTGCGGAGATCAAAATGAGAATTAAATATCGTGCTATTTCCTATCCCGCAATTAGTCAGGACCGTCAAATCTTATAGCCTCAAAGATCGACGATTGTGGTTGACTCACCAACAATGTACAACTTCAAATTGCAGAGTTTTGGTGACAAGTTAAATCACTCACAAGTTGTGGTTCTGCAACGATCCTTGATCGTTGATATGCTTCGAGTGTCTTCATGACCATTGGATCACTTTTAAGTGCAAGGACAGGATAAGATAGAAGAGCAGCACTAAAGATAGATCGAGCCATTGATCTAAGAACATGATCGACGAACAAAATTTGGTTCACGTCAAAATTTGCGAGGAGGTTACTGTTCGGGGAATCTCACTTTGGAAGAATTGGCAACTTGAAAGTCGAATCACCCGAAGCCCAAAATCCGAAATGAATAAGGACCATAGGATCTAGAGAAAATGCGATGACAGTTAGATCAGGGAGAACCACGTCTACAAGGACCTGTGGTAGACCAAGTTGGCAGACCACATCAAAAGACCACATCAGCAAGGACACATGGCACAATTAGGCGATGACAAGTGTCAAGTTGAATCGACACTTCAGGTATGTCCAAATCACAAATCTGAGTGACATGTGGCAGCTACTCGGCTCGTGACACGTCAACAAGTGATGTAAGAAAGCTACATTACTCTGGGAGATTTACTTCAAGAGTTCCATCACCAACAAATGTCAAAAGTCCCGACGTCTCGAAGGACAAAAGTCTGAAGTCTCTCTTAGTCATCGATCTAAGGTACATTTCAGGAGTTAGGACAATCGTTAGATCTAGGAGAAGTACAGATCTGATCCATTGTATCTGAGAACCGAGGATCGACAGTCGTTGGGTCAAGATATAAATGCATGAAGGTTAAGCCTTTGGATGAGCACAGGAGAGCGGACTTGTCAAAGTCCCGAAGTCCCAAAGTAAGCAGGGACCGTCCATCGTCAAGACTAACAGGTAGTGCACGATCCACAACTCTGGAGCGAATCACTTGGGGATTTTGTGAAAGGAAACTGGATTGCCGAAGACCCAAGGGCTGAAGAAGATCCAGGCCATTAGTTTCTAGAAGGACACGTGGTAGAAATCTATGCATTTCGGGGAAAAACACTCCGGGAGAAAGTGAAGGAAGCGAAGTTGAGTTTTGAAATCCCTGAAGCCCGAAGAGTCAAAGGAGATGAGGACCATCAATCTGTAGGAGGATACACGCCAACAGATCATGTACTCCAGTTGGAACACTTCAGGAAAAAGAGAGCAAGGAAAGTTGAGATTTACGAACCTCAAATACCCAAAGGGATTCTGACCGTTGATTCGAGAAGACCATGTGTTGATAGATCGTGAATTCCGAGTGGAAGCACTATGGATAAAGAGGATTTTGAGAATCGAGACTCTCAAAGCCTGAAAGGAGAAATCAATCTCGTCTGTCGGTTTGGAGGGCCACATGTCACTTGTTTGTTAAGACTTAGGAGGGCATGGATCCGAAGAACAGGAAGGAAAGATGATAGATCAGAGCCATTGATCAAAGGAATCTATCAGAGACCATGAGATCAATGATCATGCATCATTGCAGGACCATAAATTGCTCGAAAGTTAATTTTTTGAAGGCCGACCACAATCAAAACCATGGTTTTGGAGAAAGGACACGTGGAGGCTCGAGGTAAATTATGGGGAGACAAGTAGTTTGATCTCAAACCACCTTTGGTCATGCCCGCATTTGCATGGTCACATGATAACATCTCCCAAGGTCACATCAACGAAATATAGGGGAAGGAGCTAGTTCTGCTAGGCTCCACATTGGAGGTTACGCATTGAAGAGTAAAAAATCCTCTGTGTGTATAATCCAATGACACTGATGAAACCGAATTTGATCGAAGGGTTGTTGCTTCACTTCATGGTTTCTTGATCAGTTACACTAATTGAATCATTGTTCTGGGGCATTGGAATCATGGCTCTTGAACGTTCTGAGATTCCCGGCATGGGCGTTGGAGATTTGGAGTGTAACAGATGATGAGAGAAGGAATAAAGGAAACATGTCGTGATAGAGGTAGGTGTTTGTTTCTTGTTAAAACAATTTGAATTGTATGTGATCAAGAAGACAGTAGGAACATAGTGTGAAAGATGCATATATGAAGAACATAAGCTGGACATAGCATAAATGGTGAAAACATCAGACTGTATGAAAACTTAAGCACAAGAAGATGCGAGAAGGAACACACTGATGCAGGAAGAGCAGAGCAGTGTAGCCAAACAATGATGAGACTGGTAAACCATTGATAAATATTGTATCACTGTAATAAATTTCAGAAAGAAAATATTTATATCTTAGGGTGGTAGGGTGGTGATAGGGAGGATTGTTGTCCTCATAGTTTCAAGTGGGTTCTTGAACACATGGAGTTGTAGCTTCCATTTGGTTGCAACCAGAAAAACCAGGGTGGTAGGGTGGTGCAAGGGATAACTATTGTTCTCTGTTGTACAGGTTGGTGCCCGTGTGACTGGAAGTTGGTGCTTCCAACTAGTTGGTGCTGGAACACTCAGGGAGTTGGTGCTTCCTTCTAGTGGGTTCTAGAGAAACTAGAGAGTTGGTGCTCTCAACAAGTTGCAAATTGTAAAAATAGGTGGCAGCCTCACATTGAGTTGGTGCTCAAAGATAAATGATGTACAGAACATAAAAAGACTCCCTATCATTCAAAGAAGAAGAGGTTTTATCCCTTTATGGGTTTCCTCAGGAATATTGTTTATGTATACTTCATGTGTGTGATTGATGTTGAATACTCTATTGCTTACTTCCCTGAATTATTGTGATCATCATTGAGTGTTCTGTAATGAGTTTAAAATGGGTATTATTGTTTAAGCACATTAACAACTGATTCACCCCCCGCCCCCCCTCTCAGTTGTATAACAATTGGTATCAGAGAAGGTTCCTTTTATTTAAGGGTATATCCTAGAGCTTAAACATGACAATCCATGAAGGAACTTCAACCAATAAGGTCCCCCTGTTCAATGGAACAAAATTTACCTTCTGGAAAGTTAGGATGAGAACCTACATAATGGCTTTAGGTGTAGATGTTTGGGATGTGGTAGAGACTAGTTATGTGAAGCCAGTTGTACTAGCTTCTAAGGATGACAATCTAGAATTCAGCTTCAACACTAAGGCTATGAATTCTATTATGAGTTGGCTTGCAGAAGAAAAATTTGTAAAAGTTATGCACTTAGAATCTGCCGAAGAAATGTGGGACAAACTCATTAGCAATTATGAAGGTAATGATAAGGTAAAGGGTGCCAAGCTTCAAACCTACATATTACAATTTGAACAAATAAATATGAAATAGGATGAAACTATTGGAAAGTGCTTTCTGAGAGTTGAATAACTAGTAAATGCAATGAAAGGACTTGGTGAAAAAATTCAGGAAGTCTCTTTAGTCCAGAAAATTTTGAGATCTCTGCCAGATAGGTTCAACCCAAAGGTCTCTGCTATAGAAGAACTTAATGATCTAAAATCTCTGCCTATTGATCAACTCCTAGGAACTCTGACTGGTTATGAGATGAGGATAGGTAAATATAAACCCACCTTTAGAGAAGCATCATTTAAAGCAGATAAGAATGAGGATTCTGAGCCTGATGAAATTGAAGCTAAATTTGTGAGAAGACTAAAGAAAGGATCAGGCAAGTACCAAGACAAGTTTCCCTTCAAATTTTTTAACTGTGGAAAGATAGGTTACTTTGCATCTAAGTGTCCACACAAGAAGAAGGACCAAAACTCTGAAGGTGAAGAGAAGTACAAATCCAAGATATTTGGTAAAAATAAAATTTTATGTCTAAACAATGATGACTCTTCAAGAGACACAGATATTGACTCTTCTTGTGAAGATAAGGTTAATGAATTTATGCTTATGGACAAATAGGATTATGATAATAAAAGCACAAGAAGTGATGTTAATGATGAAGAAGATGTGGTTGAATTGGAAGGAGAACTGATCAGTTCCCTAGAAGAAATCGCTAGACTCATATTTAAGAAGAAAAATAAAAACTAATTACTGATACAATTCGAGAAAGACAGTTGTTAACGGGTAAATCGGTAGATGTGGACATGAAGTAATCCCCCTAGATCCACCTGGATCTAGAACAAAACAAGATGGAACGCGACGCTTTCCCTAGGTTTCAACCATTGATTTTAACTACCAAAGAAGGAATAGATAGCATACCTTATGAATTGCTTCCTTATGTCTTTGTTGATCCTACTTTGCTCCAATGCTCTTGTGAGATCAGATCTGTAATAACACAAATCAACCAACGTGAAAGCAACAATAGTGAAATTCAATGACAACCTAAACATGTGATCAAGGAGTCATGTAATAAAATATCAATCATTTTATGGGAAAGAGACATGCCACCGTATTATATTAATGAAATGTAGAAGATACAACCGAAACACCTTGATGTCGCAAGTTCCTTTTCAGTGGCCCTTCATTCTAACACACACATATATCTGTTCCGACGTTTGCATGAATATTTCTCTCAAAATCTTGATAGATGAATGGAGACCTCAAGCATCACTTGAAATGTGATACTTCACACAGTCTTCAGCCTATTCTTTCTTCAGTCTCTATGCTTCTTTATGCTTGTACCTCTAACCTTTTCCATGAGAAGCCTATCATTATATAGGAAAATTTGAAGTGGTTAAAGAGATGAGGATGATCCCATCAAATCAGAGAAGTTAGTAGGATTGTAACCATACAGATGCCACCTCATATTTCAAGAAGATTCCACTTCTAGAAGCTGTTAGAACTTCTTTCCTCTTTTAGTTTTAAAGCGCCACCGTGACCTGCCTATATAGAAGCCTGTAGAAATCCCGCAGGCTGACTATAGTGCAGCATGCAGAAATCAAGGATTTTCGCACTGTGTAAAAGGACAGCCTGTGGCAGCCTTTCAGAATTTTATCTTGCAAGAGGGGAAAGAGGTTTCTTTTCTCAGGCAAAAGATTATATTGGGAACCTGAACACATGTTTATGTAATCATCATCAGGGTGACCAAAATAATGTGTAACAACAGTAAAAAACCTGATGAAGACTTTTCCCTGCTAAAAGTGGAATTAGAAGAAGCAAAGAAAATAAAGGACATTTTGAAACAACAGTTATAAGAGAAGAAGGCAAGATGTGAAGCCTTGGAAGAAGAGGTAGTAAAAACCAGAAAAAAAGATGGAGAATTTTAAAGCATTATATCTCCAAAATTTTCCAAGCATTAAAGCCTCAACAAAAGTAAACGACATTTTGAGCAAACAAAGATCTCCTTTGTTGAAGACTGGGTTAGGTTATGTAAGTGGTTCAAGCAACAAAGAGCCAATAAAGATGATCAAGTTTCAAGTCAACAGACAATAATACCATGTGAGTACTCTGCCACCAAAAGATAATAAAGACAAGATGATCCTTGATAAAAAAACAAAGATATCAGAAGATGGAGCAACAAATGCCAAAAATAAGGTCATCCTTTAGGTACCAAAATTTCTTCCATGGTTACTGTTTTTACTGCTCTAATTTTGGTCGTAAGATTGCAAATTGTCAAATTAAGTTTAGACATGAAACTAAGGAGATCAATAAATAAACAATCTTTGCAACATAGAACTGAACAACCAATGAGTAGACAAAGTTGCACCAATCACTTTGACCTATTGAACAATGACCTCAAATGCTATAACTATCATAAATTCGGCCACAAAGCTGCAAACTACCATATGAAAAATTACAAAGCAGATCCAAGGATAAAACCCTTAGCTAGAAATGCCAGCACATGGAAAAAGAAAGATAGTGAAAAATATGGTCTAGTACTTTTAGCTCAAAAACAAAAAGACCCCTGGTATATAGACAGTGGATGTTCCAAGCACATGACTGGGGACAAGGATAAGTTTCTATCTATAAGTAAAAGCAAAACAATAAATGTGACCTTTGGAAATGATGAACTAGGTAAAATCAAGGGTAAAGGGATGGTGAGTTTGAGTAATGGTAAAGGAAAAGCCTAGGATGTTCTTCTTGTAGATGGACTGAAACATAATTTTCTCAGTGTAAGTCAAATGTGTGACAGAGGATGTGAAGTGGTGTTCACTTCCAAAGATTGTAAGATAAAGTCTGTAAACTCTGGACAAGTGGTGACTAAAGGCATAAGGACATATAATAATGTATATGTGCAGAAAGAAGATAGAGAAGAGTGTCATCTAAGAAAACACGATGAAATATAGTTATGGCATAAGAGACTTGGACATCTAAAATTTGACCACTTAATCAAGCTCAAACATCTTGAGGCAGTAAAAGATCTTCCAAGAATATCAAAGCCACAAGATTTTGTGTGTAAACCCTGCCAAGTAGGAAAGCTAACCAGGACACAGTTTAAATCCAAGAGCTCTAGTTCAACAGAGAAACCACTACAATTAGTTCATATGGATTTATGTGGACCATCAAGATAGGAATACACAGGGAAGGAAAACTACTTCATGATGATCATTTATGATTACTCCACAAACTATTAAATTTGAACGTTTTTGCGACGAAGTAGAGACGAATTTTCATTGGCATAGAGTCGTTTTTGCGACCAAGATAAAAAAAAAATTTCGTCAGAATTCATTCGTCAGTCTAGAGACCACACATGGATCTTTTCCAGTCTAGCGATCGGAAAAAGAAGCCTATTCACAATAGGGAAATGTTCGGCTAGCAACAAATTTTAGTCGGTCAAACAACTAATATTAGTCGCAAGAACGACCAAACCATCAGTTAAAAAGGTCAAAAGAAGGAGGATCAGTTAGTCACTAACTGACTAACGACGAACAGGTTGGTTGCTCTAGCGACTAACAGGTTAGTCGCTAAAGCGACCAACTTGTTGATGTTTGTGACCAATTTTCTATACTAGCGACGAATAGGTTGGTCGCTCTAGCGACGAACAGGTTAGTCGCTAAAACGACTAACCTGTTGATGATTGCAACCAATTTTCTATACTAGCGATGAACATGTTGGTTGCTCTAACAACTAATAGGTTGGTCGCTAAAGCGACAATATTGGGGTATTTTAAAAAAAAAAAATTGCCATTCACATAGGATCTATGAAAATCTGACCATTCACACTTCCTTCATTGCACTTATCCCTAAAGTTGAAAAGTCAAATTCCTTTGAGGATTTTCGTCTGATATCATCGTGCAACTTCATTTACAATATCCTTTCTAAAGTGATTGCTGCATGTTTGAAAATAATCTTATCAAAGGTTATATCAGTRGAACAATTTGGGTTCTTTGGAGGTTGATTCATACACAAGGGAGTGGGATATACATAGGAAGAACTACACACTATTATTTGGTCTTCGTTTTGTTAGAGACATACATATGTACAAATAAATTTTGGATCTATTATGTAAGGTGACAGGTATGGAGGTCAATCTCCTAAAATCCTCCATAAGTTTCAATGAGTTGCAAGATGAAGTAACATACATGATCCACCATCTGCAATATAGGGTGGTCTAGATGCAAAATGAACT
>ML809988.1:195707-211302 GCA_009831015.1 Picea engelmannii | reverse complement strand
GCGTAACTCTGCTTTGAATTCTCTGCTAAAACAATGAGTCTTCACGGCTATTTATAGCATTTTTCCAGGCGGTCACGTAACCAACTTCCGGTGTAAACACGGACCTGTTTAGGGTTCACTTAAGTCATTAATTCGCCGAATTTACAGAGCCGACCCTGATTCGAGAGTCAAATCATCTTGGGGGCCGGTCCATAGGTGGTCGGGAGGCCGACTTAAGCAATTAATGTGTCGTATTAGCAGATGCGCGGATTTTGTGTGGACAGTCGCGCGTCAGGTGCGCATGCGCGCGTAACACGTTTTTGTCCCGCGCATGTGCGCGCGCATAAAGCTGTTGTAAAGCGCCCTTCAATTTTTGGTTACTTTGTATAGTTTTTGACCCTTCTGGAATGTTGTGAACTTAATTCAGTGCCATGAATGACTTCATTTCTGTTTTGATGATGTGGAGTTCTCGTCGCCATGTGCAGACGAAATTTCAGTGATAACATTGGTGATGGCCTCTTCTTCAGTTTGAGGAAAAGTAGTGGCAACATCCTTGGTGAGGAGAGGGACTAATGATTTGAGGAACCAATCTAGTCATTGTTGTGTGGTAGTATCTTCTTTGCAGATACTTCTTCTTCTTTTCCATTCATGAATGTGATCGGCTATATGGACGACCGAGGTTTGTTTGAATTCTGATAGGATTTCCAATCCAGTGTCATGGCACTAGGAGTTGGAAGAAGTATAAGAAGGCTTTTGCCAATGTCTCAACGGTGGAGTGGGACCCAAATTTCTCATCCACATATTGCTTAGCAAAGGGACCAATGAGAGTTCTTTGGAATAGTTGTGAGCGAATAGAATATTCCATAATGTTATTGGAAGAAGACCATAGGTGACAAGACATAATGTGATTGGAGGGGTCTTCTATGGGCTTGCCTTCGAATTTGGGAATATAATAAGGAAGCTTAGTGGGCATATTTGGCCAAGTGGGGTCATGTAATATGGGATCATTCGTTATTTTAGTAAAATATGGTATATTAAGAGATGCCAAGTATGGCATGGAGGGGGGACTACCAGCCATTGTATGTGATGGTTGGGAAAATGTTCCTTGTGAGGATGGTTGAGAGATTGTTCCTTGAAAAGAAGGTTGGGCTCCACCTCGTTGTGGTGGAGGAATAATGGGTGAGTTGTTCTTAGTATTAGTGACCAACAAAGTAGATCCAAGCAAGGTTGATCCTAGGACCATGGCACTTACTGTAGTATGTGAAGTTTGTGTTGATGTATCATCCAAGTGGGGAATACCTCTCAAAATTGGGGGGAGATTTTGTAAACGTCTAGAACGACGGGGATGTTTTGGTTCCCCTATGGTTCTCAACTATGTGTGGTTGTATGATGGTGGTGATGAGAAGAACTGATAGAATAAGTACTTTACAAATTATCGAATCAATGCATTCATAAATCACATGTAATCAAATGGTGATATCATACATAAAAAAACAATGTAATTGGTAGTTTGTTTTTGTTTTTATGACTCTGCATGGGGGAATATAAAAAAGAATGCATGTTTCCTATCCAACGTAATGTCATTCCTCTCAAATATCACTGGACATCCAAAAAATCACTCGACAGTGGGGTCGAAAACCACTTGAGGAGATACCAGTGAAGGGATGAACAATCAGTTATAATGAGGGGTGAAGGAGGCATATCCCGGAAGTATTGGCGATATTTCCCAACAGTCGTTCAAAATCTAAATGAGGTGGGATTGCAGCCCAGAACTGCCACCTTGGGTAGATAAAACCAAGATTTTGGCCTCAGTCACCTCGATCAAGCATGGAATTTAGATTTTTGGCCTCAGAAATCGGTCACAGGCTGGATGCTTTTCGAGGGTTGGCTGACCCAAGGAGGCACACACAGAATAACTGGACCTCGCCTTCGACCCTTCATGGGTGTCTCTGATCCAGATTATTTTGAGAACGACATGAAGAAAAAATATAACTGATATATAACAAGTAAATACACAGAGATAATGTGAAGAACACATAAATATAGTGAAACCCAACTTCTATTAATGAACAAAAGAGAGAAAAACATTGTAGATCAAAAACTGGCAGAATGGGGTAGCTTATCTCTGAAAAGAAAGAGATGTTGTCTATGCTTCATTCACAACAAGCATTACATCACACTCCATTTCATGCTTAAAGGGGTTCCTTCACCTCAATTATATATGAGAGAGTGATAGGAGAACAATTCCCATGATGAATGTGGGATAAATTGGACTAATTTTATAAAATGCCATAGGCATGTAAAACACTAGGACTTCCCAGGCAGTCACCCATCCCAGTACTACTCTAGCCTGAGCATGCTTAGCTGCAGATTTCTAATGGGATTCGGTGCATTAATGCTATGTTGTAGGCATGTACATAAGACCACTAAGAAATCATTACATGATGTCTATAATTAACAAATGAATACGACATTACATTCCATTCCCCATCAAAAGGGTGAATATCATGGTTTATCAGAACCACAGGCTCAAAATGGTGATTTAGTGGAAAAGGTGGATGGCCATTGAGATCCATATGGATCATTATCCCTGCCTTATGGTGTAGGAATGCTTGATTGGGAGGATTTTGGTATCCTATTTCGCAACTTTCTAAGTTTCAATGAAAAGATGATGATGGGGAGTTATTTGGATTCTTATCCATAAAATCATAACTTAGAATACCAAATTATTTTTTGTTCCTCTTATGGAGGTTAGAAGTGGGTTGATTATGGTTTATTTTAGGATGTGAAAATGGGCTGTGAAGTTGGGGTCATGGGACAACCTTGTTGATTAAAAATGGTGTACAAAAAAATATATTTACTAAAAAAATGAATCCCTTATGATCTTCCCAAATCGCTTATGAGCATGAGAAGAGCATACTATGGTTTCAAGTATCTAGTGAAAAACCTTTTGAATCTCTGTTGTGTGCAAGAAGTGATGGTGAGTGATGAATTTTTAATAATTTAAGTGAGCATATTTTGGCATGTGGACATCGCTTGGTCCTTTACAATTGTTGCTTACTTCTAACTTACTAAATTTCACAAACAATCCTTGCAAAAATTGAAAAATCCCTAGACAACTAGCACGGTGGACATGTGAGTCCTTACTCTTGAAATTTAATCTCCCTAGGATGTTATCGAATCTAAGAAAGATTTGAATCTATTCCTAGATTGTGAACATGTGGGCCCTTACAATTCTTTAAACTTCTTAAGTGATTTAGTCTAAAAAATTGAAATTATCCTAAGATTGTGCACATGTGGGCATGTATGGTCCCTTACAATTCTTTGAGATTATGTTTCAAAAACAAGTTAATAGGTATTGTCCTCTCCTAAAATGGCTGACTTAAAGTGAGATGAAGGTTTCTTCAAGATGTTGGCGTCAGAAGTCACTCCTAGATTGCAGCAGGAGTAAGCTTGATGCCCATCAGTTTATGTCACTATTTGTTGATAAAGGGTGATGAATGGAAGTAAACTTAGAACAATATCGTTCTAACTCGGAAACTAGGCTAGGCATGCACAAGCAGATGAGGTCTTGGTTTAAATTCAGATAGTAAGTTGTAATAAGGGTGAGTAGGAGGAAGACTTCTATGAGGAAATATGAAGGCCTACTGTAGGCATCGAGATTCTAACAGCCTGTAAAAGAAAAACTTGAACACAAGAACCTCTTATATCCAAGAGAAGAAACACCAAAAGAACATAATAGAATTATAATAAATCCTTTATCATAACACAGTCACGACAATTCATGTGAATCAGTCAATCATGAACCCTTTTAGTATGAGATCGAAACTAGATGAAAAAGAGAGTTGTCTTACATTAAACAAGAAAATTTCATATGCAGATACCAAGCCAGGAAAACCAGTGCTTCATTAAAACATTACAATCAGGAGCTTTGCTCTACCATTCATCCTTACAAAATTATAAAAATTGAGTATATATACTCAGAGCAATTCGCCCCCTTGGCAGCAAGAGGGTAGCTGAGACATTAAAGTCCAACTTAGCGTGTGCAGGCTCCTCTGATTAGTCGAGGACATCAGATCAGCATGGCTCTTTTAGGAAAACCTACACACAAGACGATCTTGGGCAGACTGCCTGCCAGAACCTTCATGCCTTACATTCACAGCTTGAGCTGAGGTTTTAGCTACCTTCTCAATCTTCATTAATTGCCTTCCTCCATGGCGGGTGGTCGAGACTTTGAGCACAAGAGATGCCCACGCACTTGCTACCCATGGCTCAAAGGCTAGCCTCCTTTTTATTTCGGCTCTACCCTCAATGTAACCCATGGCCATGACCTGGCGCCTTGCTCCAGAGGTTCTTCAACACTTCTCCTTTCGGGAGATTCCACCATTCTAACATCCAAGATCCTTGGTGGCTAAATCTGTGAAATGACCCTCCATATTGGTGGTTGGATCTGGCTTCAAAATCAATGGACACGATCCATTTTCCCTTGAACACATTGGCTCTACGCCCCTCATCTGCTTTTTCCCCACTCCATACAACCTTGTGCTATGACCGTGGGCCTGCACCCAAAGGCACCTTTACATCTCATGCATTATGGATGGGAGGGAGTCGACCCTTGTATTTCAAAGTCACGATAGGCTAGATAGCAACTAGACTCAATCGTGCACCATGTGTCCCTTGGTTGGATGGATGAGATCCTCTCTTGATCAATGATCACGATCACTCATCGCTCAATGAGCGTTTAAACTCAACAGGCCCCCACTTTAGCCCTGCTACCTTGTGACCGGGCGCTAGGACCACGGGCCCACACCCAAAGGTTCCTTCGCATCTTGCAATTTTGGCGATGGAAGGGAGTCGACCCCTGTCTCTCAAAGTCATGATAGGAGAAATAGTGACCAAATTCAATCGTGCACCACATGTCCTTCAAGACTAACAATCTCGATCCTTTCGAGGATTCTCCTTCTCCTCTGAGTTCTCTCTCCTCTCCCTCCAACCACCTTTCCATACAACCCTGTGCTATGGCCATGGGCCCGCACCCAAAGGCGCCTTTGCATCTCACGTATCATGGATGGAGGGGAGTCGACCCTTGTATTTCAAAGTTGCAATCGTCAAGATGGCAACCGGACTTAATCAGGCACCACATGTCCCGACTGGATCGGACGACCACAATCATTTCATGAATTTGGCCCTGAGGGATGAGCCCATGCACTAAACCTCATGCAACTGTGTGGCTTTGGCTTACCTGATGACCGTTGATCTGCTCCATCAATGGATCCTCACTGCTGAAAACAAAAATGCCCACTCGCTTGATTTTAAGCCCGAAATGGACTTCTTCCATGTGCTGCGCTTGACGCTCATGAATGTAACCTTTGAATAAAATGCATTTGATGGGTTTTTAAAACCCATCTCTTCGCTTTTTACACCATGGGCCCAAAATCAGAGAGACACACCCCCCTTGCAAGAATTGGTGCTAACACAAGCAATCTCTTTTTTTTATTTCCAAGATCACATGAGGGTGTGAGGAGAGAGCATACCCCAAGATTGTCTAAATAGCCTTCTAGTCTCGAATTAATGTGATGATTTTGTAAAAGAAAATATTTTAATGAAATTCAAATGCTAAAATTTAAGCCATCCATGTGGCAACCAAGGAAATCAAAAGATATTATGGTTCTTTTTAATCCCCCTAGAATTCTATGTGTGACTAAGTTATTTGTGCAAGAATGAATCTCAAGCCTGCTTGTTATGTCTTTTAAAAAGTACATAAAAGAAATATAATCTACTGGAAAAAAAACTCATCCTCAAAATCCCTTACAATGTACTGAAAAAAGGAGCTTTTGCGCGACGTTTCACACAAATAGTCGTGCAAAGTGCACAAACCACACAAAATGAAAAGAACGTGGATGCACAGTTTTGCACGTATCGCGCGATTGTTTCTCCCGAACCCACATGTACACAGGAAAATGGTGGGCCAAAAATTTTAAATGGAATCCTCCAACAGAGGGTTGAACTGCAGTGTTTGAAGGGTAGGTTGAGTTGGTTTTGAACCCTGCAAAAACAAGAGAGTGAGAATAGAAGGTATAAGAGTCAAAAGGGGGGGAATTTGATCCCCAATCCCTACTATGGTCGCCAAACTGTTGAGTTCCTTTTTTCACTTGGGTGAGCAAAGAGAGGACCCTTGATTGCTTAGTTGGACTAGCTAAACAACATAGAACAATGGTTATCATATTAGTAAATTTGTAAACAATGAAACATATATAAGAACAAAATAAAATGATAAACCAAGAAGCATGAGTTAAACAACTATCAACAAGAGATGCAAAAGATTGAACACAAAGAGTTGGTATCCAATAGACACTAGTCTTCTTAATTTGAGAACACCAAGAGGAGAAATGTGGAATTTGTGAATCCCTTATTCCTCCTAAGGGAGGGCTCTTGAATCCCTCAATACAAAGCTTCTACTCTACTATTCTAACTTGAAAATAGTGAAGAAATGCATGGAAAGGCTCCCCAAGAGGTGGAAAGGATTTCCTTTGCTATACTTTCTCAAATTGTTCTTGAGAGAGGAAATGGTTTCTCCAAGAAGATTTGAACAACATAATACTACAATAAACTTCCTATTCTTTTGCATACAATGATCCTCTATTTATAGGAGGATTGCTAGATATTTCACAACTAGTTTCAAATGTGAATGGGGAGACCTTCGAAGGTACCTCCCATCCTTTCAATGATCCCAAGGCAGAATTTTAGGGCGATTTTGGGGTATGGTCGAGATCTACTTCATTCCAAAAGTGGTTGAGGCCCGACAAAAATCATCAATGTGTCGGTTTTGCATTTGTGCAGGTTGCTTGATTGTCAGTCACATGACCCACGCATTGTGTGTTGTACATTGTGTTAGCCTGTGCAGATGTGTGTGAGATGTCTTTGCTGAATATGCACAAAAAATTAGGATCTTCTTACATAGTTTTGTGACTATCTGGCCAATTTTGATTGTGATCCTCATGTAATTATTGGTTGTATGTTGTATTTGTGTTGACTGTTTCTTCATCAGTTGAATGTATTTGTATGAGAAATTTTTTGGTGATAAGAATCATCCATTTTGAATTTTTATTTTTCAGACCCAACCCTCATTGGGAAAATGAGGGGTTCCACATGGTGCCCCATGATTGGGCCATGTGGCACTCTGTGATTAGCTAGTCAATGCTCATTCAAGAGTTCAGTGGTGGCCCAATAAACACCACATCAATGCCCAATCATACTCTGTATTTCCACATCATCTGTACGGATGAAACATGGCTCAATTTTACTGGTCCATTTGGACCTCTGAAAACGACAAATCCACCTGACACGTGGTAGCCTCTCATTTTGTGACATCATCTGTCATACTGCCTAATTATCCGACACATCAGTGCCATGATAGTTCTCATACTACCACATCATCTTCCATATAGCCACATCAAAACCATACTTCCCATTCAGTCGACACATCACCTGTTGCATCAGCATCGTACTGCCACATCAACATTATGTACGGTCCAGTCACTCTACTGACGTCATCACCATACGAGCACGTCAACATACGTACTACCATGTGGCATCCGTACAGATGTCATGTGGCACATTTTTACTGGTCCATATGGACTCCTGAAAGTGCCAAAAATACATGACACATGGTATCCTGTGGTGCTGCCATGTCAACATGATGACGTCAACATTGTACGAAATTCACTAGATTTGCTTGTTCGCTGAAAATTGCAGATAGCCATAACTTTTGCATCCAGAGTCTATTTGAGGTTTCATTCGCTTCATTGGAAATATCTCGACGATCTCTTCGACTTAGTGTTGTTTTCATAAAGTTTTGGGAACTTTGATTTTTGGCCATTTTTTTTCAACTAAGGAGGATCCAACCTCCAACTTCATAGACTCTAGTATAGGATTCTTGCTTGGTGTACCACGAAGCTCAGGGTGAAGCTTACAACATTTCCTTATCTAGTGACCACTCATTTTCCAGTTAATGCAATATTTGTGTGACTTCATGTCCTTCTCGCCTTCACTGTAAGGATCTTTCCTCTTCCAGTACTTTGCAATGCTCTTGTTGTCCAAACATTTTCGAGGATACTATGATTTCCTCCGGAGTATCATTCTAGAACTATCACTTTCAGAAAGTGATGTGCCATCATTATTGTTAGATGGTGTTGGTGATTATATCATCTCTTTTCTTGAAGAATCCTCTTCTTCTACTGCTTTTGAGCATTCTCTTTCACCATACCCCAATCCTACATATTAGGGTCTTCCTTCAACCTCTAGTGGTTGAATGATTCATTGTCCATCAATAACAATACCTTGTCCTTTATACCCCATCTTCCTCTACAACTTCAAGCCAACTCCCTTGGTGTGCCTTTCAAAAGATCCAAAAGAAGCATCATCATTAATGAGGGAAGGATTTGAACATGGAGAATTCTTTACCTCCATTCCTTTTTGTGACACTTTGTCATGTTCTTGAAGTTTGGTCAACTGCTCCTCCTGGTTGGATGAAGTTGTAGATGAGGCTTCTAGAAAACCACCTTGGTTATCTGGAGTATGGAGAGAATCCTCTATTATCTGAAAATATGTGCAAGTATCAATATTTTCATAACAAGAACCATAATTGATATACCTTCCATGGCCACAAGTTTTTTCTGGTCTTGGAGGGACTTTCTCCTTCTCTTCTAGCAGATCATTCCCCAACTCGCTCATCCATATATTGTAGCTACAATTGTAGTTTTCTCTTTTCTTCTTTTGATTCTTGAATCAACCTCCTCAATTCAATGTTCTCTACTTGAATGGTCTAGTTGTTTTATTCAAGCTCAAGAAGACATGCTTTCTTCTTTTCTTTTCCCATGATTATATTCAGAATTGGCAAAACTAGTCAGACTTGCTCTGATACCACTTGATCTGTGAATTTCTGTGAGATATTTCTCTACAAAAATTCTACAATGAGGATCTTTTATTGACGCTTAATCACATGTGAACATGAGTAAATAATCATTTAGCATTGCATATGAACATGATTAAAATTGTCATAATTATGCACATATGTGTAATTAAATCTCTACTTAATCAAGTGAGAAAGAAAACAAAACTCACACATATAATTTGACATCTATGTGTTAGAAGAGTTCACCATATGTCTTGGCTATGCCTCTGGATCTTCTTGGAATACGAATTGTTTTATTTTCCTTCCTTTATCCAGAGATGAAACCTTTTCAAAAAATGTGGTGCATGCTCCTGATAGGGTTGAAACCCAAAGAAACATTCTCTTACACAGAGAACTTAAGGTTCTCACATAAGTGACATTTCTTCAGACACCAGAAGGACTACATTCCTCACAATACAAGCTCTCTCTCCAAGGGGCCTCAAAGGGGCCCTCCCCCACAATTCTTACATAAGGAATTTATATAGTTTCCCTCTCTCCATAATTCAAGGAGACAAGATCCACAATTTTAGGATCTAATAACAACTCAAGGAAAAAAATGAGAAAGCATCTCAACCAACCTTAACCTCCCCTTAAGACTAGGAAACCACATGTGATAACATGAGGAAGAATCCAAAACCAACTCATGAGAATCCCAACTTCCTCTTAAAATTAGGAAACTAATTTCTGAGGTGGATTCTCATACAAAACTAATTTCCCCTTAAAACTAGGAAACTAATTTACAAATTAAATGAAAAATACATGAGCACATTATGCTCAAAAAATATTAATCATTTTTACAATATGAATCATTAACCATTCCTTTTAAACTTTGTCACCTATTATCAATCATCATTTAATGATCTTCTCCATGGTGTGCAAAGTAATGAATCTTTGTGTGGATATCCTCTTGGAGATTGAGGCTATGGAAAGCTATCCTAGAAATTTGAGGGTGATGAGACCACCTAGAGCTCACAATATCACACAACTACAAGGACAAATCTATGCATTAACTAACAAGATACAAGTGTTTACCTTTCCCAGAGTAGGTTGACCACAAGTATGGTGTATTGGTTGTTATATAGAAGTCCATATAACAACTGAATGTCCAAGATTGAGGGGTGTAGGACTCTCGCCTCACCCAATGGAGACGCCACCAGTAGGACCATTAGGAGGGGTTGTGCAAGTCACCACTACAACACCATTTCACGATCCTATTCAACACCATTCTTTCCAGAATCTTCAAGGAGGAGAAAACAATGAGTAATGTGAGATTTGTAGAAGTCACATGCACTCTCCAAGTTATTGTACTATTGTATGAAAGTATACCCTTGTTCTGAATACAGTATATTGTGAATTTTGTGGGTTTCCTACTCATTCTACCAACCAATGTAGAGATTTGAATGGTCTCACTGAAAAATTAGATCAAGGGTATGGAGGAGGCCATCGAGGTGGGTGAAATTTCAGAGGTGGAAGGACTGGTAGACGAGGGCCAGTTCTATGTTACAATTATGATGAGAAAGGGAATATTGAAAGAGATCGCCTGCTTCCATGAAGGCCATGGTGTGCACATTTTAGAAATAATACCAACTCTATAGAAGATTGTCCAGATCTGATTACCAAATGGGAAGAATGTGCAAGGAAAATAGGATCTAATATGATAAATTCTAAGCCTAGACCTGTAGTTGAGGGAAGAGAACCTAATATTAACATTTTCACTAGAGGTGGAACCAAGACCGGTGTTGATATTGAAAATCCTCATCGGATCAAGATTCAAAAGGTATTCCTTGAGAATACTAAGTACGATCCTCTAAGGTAGAAGGAATTCTGTAAGGACGTAGTGGAAATATTTAGACAATTGTCTAGTTCTACAATGCCTGAGATTGCAGAACCAAGTTTTAAGATAAATCCTTGTCAACCAAGAGCCCCTAAAGAATTACTTACTAAGATGAATCCCTCGAGTACGTCGCAAAATGTTGTTAACCTGTGGTTATAGCTATTTTTTGACATTTGGACGATGAACAACTTAATAGGAAGTTGCATAACACAATAAAAAGGGCCTTGGGAACCTAAGGAAATCCAAAAGAGTCCATTGTTGCTAACCTTCTCGAAAGGAACACAAGTAGGATACAAAGAAGGAAGAGGAGAACTGGGAGAGAATTTTGGTTGAATGCTTACCTAGACGAATATGAGATCAAGGATGTTATGTTGAACTTGGGCTCTAATGTAAATATATTTCCAAAAAATACCTGGGAAGTGATGGGAAAACCCAAGCTATTTAATTTCCTATATAGTTGCAGATGGCGAATCAATACTACATTTATTCGATAGGAAGGATAAAAAATGTTGAAATGGATTTAGTCGGTGTCAAAATAGTGGTAGACTTAGAGGTCATTGAAATAATGGGGGGGGTATCTCTACCTAGCTCTATTAGGAATTGACTAGGCCTATGATAACTAGGCTATAATAGATCTGAAGAAATAAATTATGACCTCTGAATATGATGGCATGAAAGTAACTCAGCCTCAAGATTTGTATCAAGGTCCACGGTATACTGACCCAGCAGATGAGAATATGGAACGAGATGTTCTGGACCAACTATACACTATGATTGCAGGCAACCGAGAATATTACATTAATCCCACTGTAGATGGATCCATAAGCTAGTGAATCATACAGTTTGCGGATGAAGACCCTGAAGCTTCTTTTGACAACTAGAAATAAGGCAGGTATGAGAACTCATCAAGGCATTGCACAAAATTCCAAGCAGTACAATGGATTGGAATGGAGATAAAGGAGTATCCAACATATGATGGTACCTCAGATATACAGATATTTCTCCTTGACATGGAGGGTAGGGTTGTGGCCTAACACAAAATCTTATCACTTGACCTCACCTTGAAGTCTTCTCTAGCCATGTGGTGGGATACTCACAAAGAAACTTTGTCCACTTGGGATGAATTCAAACTCACTATACAACATTAGTTCATTCCACTAATGTCGATATCGTAGCTGGGACAACATCATAAGCAGAAGAGACAATTGTTATCCTTGGAAATACACGATGGTCATTCTAACCCAGTTGCACATATTGAGCATTGTCTACAAGCGTGGAAAGTTGCATAACTCCCTTCCTATCTGTGGAAACATCACTTCTTTCATTCTCTAGGAATAATTCTTAAAGCCTGGCATGTGCATGAAGAAACAAGAAGACAAAAAGTATGTTGGAAGACACTTCTAAATCAATTCTTCCATGATTTCTAATTCTCTGGTAAGACTCCCGAAATCACAACTGTGCTGCAGCGAATCAAGAAGATATTGTTTAGTAGTGAATTTAAGCCTAAATGTCCACTCACAATCTGCTCTAAGAATGAACACTTGATTTTATATATTTTTTATCCCTTCCCTACTAGAATACCCATGGCTTGTATTAAAGTTGATAAGGACCCTGAAGGTACCGAGGACTTGGGGGAACTCATACATTTAACCTTTCAGGAATCCACTGGAATAAGAGAAGTCTATGATACCATATCAAGTGATACCAGCATCTCATACACCCAACCTCTGAGCTTGTATAAAGTAAACATATGGAGTGAGGAGCATCCTAAGATGGAATCCATAGGTGATTATTGGGATGATAAAACCATGACATAGATACAATATCTGTTGCGAGAGTACGAGGATATCTTTCCTAAGAGTTCTTTAGAACTCAAGAGGATTAAGGGAGAGTTGGAAGAAATTAGGATAAAATTAAAACCATATGCTAAGTATGTTAAACATATAACATATCATCTGAATCCATGAGTCAAGGATAAAGTTAAGAAAGATATTGATAGAATGTTAGCATCTAGGCTAATTTCCCCTATGGTTGAGGCCGAGTGGATCAGTCCTATTTTCATACATAGAAAGAAGGGTATTGATGATATAAGAGTTTGTGTGGATTATAGGAGTTTGAACTCAGCTTGTGTACATAACCCTTTTCCTACTCCCTTTAGTGATGAAGTTCTTGATCAAGTGGTGGGCAATGAAGCCTATTCTTTTACAGATGGATTCTCAAGCTATCATCAAGTTAGAATTGTGGAAGAATATAAGAGAAATACTAACTTCACTACATAATGGGTTATTTTTCTTATAATGTTATGCCCTTTGGACTAAAGAATGACCCAGTTGTTTTCTCTCGAATAGTCATTCCTACATTCTACGAATTTATTCATAAATTTATTGAAGTATATATGGATGACTAGACCATGTAGAGCCTATTGAAAGAGCACATAGGTCTACTATGATTGATGTTTGATCATTGCAGATAGATACATATTTCCTTAAACTTGAAGAAGTGTATTTTTTGTGTACCATTTGTAAACTTGTTGGGACATATGGTATGCAGGGAAGGAGTGCTAGTTGACCCTACAAAATTTGTTGTGATGTTGAATATGCCTCCACCTACGAGTGCTAAACACTTGTGGTCAATGTTGGGACAAATTGGATACTACCATAGATTTATCAAAAATTATGCCAGCATAACTACCTTGTTGGAGAAATTGCTGAAGAAATCTAAAGCCTTCAGTTGGAAGCCAAAGTGTGATCAAGCCTTTGATACCCTGAAATAAAAATTGAGTACTACCCCTATTCTCATATATCCAAATTGGAATGAGTAATGATGACATTGGTGTTGAGGCTTCGAACAAAGGAAACCAGCCCCACCACCATGTGTGAAAGTTCCAAAAACTTGTGCTATGAAGACTAAATAGAGACATGGTTACAAATTTTAAACTAACATAAATCGGCCTAGGCCTATGACCATACCAGAAAAATTGGCCTTGAAATCTAACAGGCTATACAAAAGCTAGAAATACCAAAATAGAGTAAGACATGGAAACTTATTTACTAAGATGACTATAAGGAAAAGCATGCCTAGATGATTCCAGATATTTGGGAACCATCAAAGATTGAAGTAACCCCTCTTTGTTGCTTCGTTGTTGTGGGTCTTCCACACCCGAGTCCAAGAGCCATTCAAATAATTTCTCTATCAAGTCTTTCTTGAATTAGTATTCATCATTGTCCCGACGAAGTTCATAAATGAGTTAGTGTTGCGCCTTAGTGAAACCAGGATGGGGAGGGGGAGGAGAGTGGGATCTAGAGAAATTAGTGGGTTTGGGAACATGGATGATGGGGTTATAGGATAAAGGTTGGTTCAATTTTGGTTTGACATCTTTTACATTTGATGCAAGGACAGCAGTTGGAGGATCCATTGTAGTGTGACAAGACCAACCACAACTGGTGTTAGGTGAGCGATAACCATTGTGACCATGATCCCAGAGACTCAAGTGACTACCACTTTCTCATTTCGAATGACCTCTCTCCTGAGGCATGAAAATAAAAAAGAGTCTAGAACGGTGGATTTTGCAGAGGACAAAGGGAGAAATCACAAGGATGTGAGAACAAAGACTGGGAAGAAGAAAATTGGAAGCTGAGAATGACCAGAATGAGTGCAGAGTGGGATAAGTCAGGTTCGTTGAAGACATCATATTCGAGACATCAATCATGAAGTATCGGAGGATCTTGAATCCCATTCCCATCACATGAGAGAAATATAGTGCCATCTCTAGATGGACGGAGAGCCATGGGAGAAGTCAAGTCTGTGTATTTAATGAGCGTTGATGATCATCATTCTCAAGGTGGACTAAACTCCACTAGTTAGTGAAAGGGAGGGGCTAAAAGTTAAGGAAAAGGGCCAAGCTAGGGATCTTAAGCCAAAAAGGAATATTATATTAATATTTATTAAAACATAAAGTATGGATAATTATTTTATCCTAAGTTCTAAAGTTGGGGACAAGTGGGCCAAAGTAGCTACCAACATGAAAAGTGTCAAGTTGGGGACATGCATACATATTGTTGGGACTTAGTTCATTTTGGGGGATCTTCCATCATGTTTTTCATCATTCCTTCCATCATTCAGCCATGATTCCATGACCATTTCACTCACGCTATCAGTTATCCTTCATACCTTCCTATCATTGTACCAAAACTTGTATCCATAACCATAATCGTTTGTGTAGTTGGTTAGCTTGGGAGCTCGACTGAAGAAGCAGGTTGTCATGCCCATGAGAAATTTCTCTCTGGGTGAAAGAATTGTTGGGAATTGATTTCCTGAAGGTGTTAAACAACTATAGGGCTCTGAGACTTCATGTCCGACATGTTGTTGAAGCCCGGAAAGGAAGTGGAGAAGTTGAAGGACTATTGAGAAGAGAAGGGGCACACTTCCTGGGGTGGGACAGGCATGTGGGGAATGAGGGATTGTAGATTGTTATTTTTATTTGGCACCTGTGATGGAGTCTTTCCTGTTGTCTATGAGCCATTAGACTGGTTAGGAATCCCTTTACCTGGGTGGAGTTTAGTCCCAACTCAGGGGTGACCCACTGCTAAGAGTGATGAGCAGTGTGGTCTAAGGCTGGGAGGTTCATGGAAGGTCTACACGTAGTTGGTGATATTCTTACCAAGATAAGTGCCAATTGTGTGATAAATTTACATGTTGCATTATTATTTACATGCATAGTTTTATGGGTTTATCTTATGCATGGTTATAACTGTCTGTATATTTATGGTATTTCCTGTATATGTTTACTATTATTTCGGTATGAATCTGTGCATTTACATAATGTATTT
>ML809988.1:179609-195607 GCA_009831015.1 Picea engelmannii | reverse complement strand
GGGGGGGAATTTGATCCCCAATCCCTACTATGGTCGCCAAACTGTTGAGTTCCTTTTTTCACTTGGGTGAGCAAAGAGAGGACCCTTGATTGCTTAGTTGGACTAGCTAAACAACATAGAACAATGGTTATCATATTAGTAAATTTGTAAACAATGAAACATATATAAGAACAAAATAAAATGATAAACCAAGAAGCATGAGTTAAACAACTATCAACAAGAGATGCAAAAGATTGAACACAAAGAGTTGGTATCCAATAGACACTAGTCTTCTTAATTTGAGAACACCAAGAGGAGAAATGTGGAATTTGTGAATCCCTTATTCCTCCTAAGGGAGGGCTCTTGAATCCCTCAATACAAAGCTTCTACTCTACTATTCTAACTTGAAAATAGTGAAGAAATGCATGGAAAGGCTCCCCAAGAGGTGGAAAGGATTTCCTTTGCTATACTTTCTCAAATTGTTCTTGAGAGAGGAAATGGTTTCTCCAAGAAGATTTGAACAACATAATACTACAATAAACTTCCTATTCTTTTGCATACAATGATCCTCTATTTATAGGAGGATTGCTAGATATTTCACAACTAGTTTCAAATGTGAATGGGGAGACCTTCGAAGGTACCTCCCATCCTTTCAATGATCCCAAGGCAGAATTTTAGGGCGATTTTGGGGTATGGTCGAGATCTACTTCATTCCAAAAGTGGTTGAGGCCCGACAAAAATCATCAATGTGTCGGTTTTGCATTTGTGCAGGTTGCTTGATTGTCAGTCACATGACCCACGCATTGTGTGTTGTACATTGTGTTAGCCTGTGCAGATGTGTGTGAGATGTCTTTGCTGAATATGCACAAAAAATTAGGATCTTCTTACATAGTTTTGTGACTATCTGGCCAATTTTGATTGTGATCCTCATGTAATTATTGGTTGTATGTTGTATTTGTGTTGACTGTTTCTTCATCAGTTGAATGTATTTGTATGAGAAATTTTTTGGTGATAAGAATCATCCATTTTGAATTTTTATTTTTCAGACCCAACCCTCATTGGGAAAATGAGGGGTTCCACATGGTGCCCCATGATTGGGCCATGTGGCACTCTGTGATTAGCTAGTCAATGCTCATTCAAGAGTTCAGTGGTGGCCCAATAAACACCACATCAATGCCCAATCATACTCTGTATTTCCACATCATCTGTACGGATGAAACATGGCTCAATTTTACTGGTCCATTTGGACCTCTGAAAACGACAAATCCACCTGACACGTGGTAGCCTCTCATTTTGTGACATCATCTGTCATACTGCCTAATTATCCGACACATCAGTGCCATGATAGTTCTCATACTACCACATCATCTTCCATATAGCCACATCAAAACCATACTTCCCATTCAGTCGACACATCACCTGTTGCATCAGCATCGTACTGCCACATCAACATTATGTACGGTCCAGTCACTCTACTGACGTCATCACCATACGAGCACGTCAACATACGTACTACCATGTGGCATCCGTACAGATGTCATGTGGCACATTTTTACTGGTCCATATGGACTCCTGAAAGTGCCAAAAATACATGACACATGGTATCCTGTGGTGCTGCCATGTCAACATGATGACGTCAACATTGTACGAAATTCACTAGATTTGCTTGTTCGCTGAAAATTGCAGATAGCCATAACTTTTGCATCCAGAGTCTATTTGAGGTTTCATTCGCTTCATTGGAAATATCTCGACGATCTCTTCGACTTAGTGTTGTTTTCATAAAGTTTTGGGAACTTTGATTTTTGGCCATTTTTTTTCAACTAAGGAGGATCCAACCTCCAACTTCATAGACTCTAGTATAGGATTCTTGCTTGGTGTACCACGAAGCTCAGGGTGAAGCTTACAACATTTCCTTATCTAGTGACCACTCATTTTCCAGTTAATGCAATATTTGTGTGACTTCATGTCCTTCTCGCCTTCACTGTAAGGATCTTTCCTCTTCCAGTACTTTGCAATGCTCTTGTTGTCCAAACATTTTCGAGGATACTATGATTTCCTCCGGAGTATCATTCTAGAACTATCACTTTCAGAAAGTGATGTGCCATCATTATTGTTAGATGGTGTTGGTGATTATATCATCTCTTTTCTTGAAGAATCCTCTTCTTCTACTGCTTTTGAGCATTCTCTTTCACCATACCCCAATCCTACATATTAGGGTCTTCCTTCAACCTCTAGTGGTTGAATGATTCATTGTCCATCAATAACAATACCTTGTCCTTTATACCCCATCTTCCTCTACAACTTCAAGCCAACTCCCTTGGTGTGCCTTTCAAAAGATCCAAAAGAAGCATCATCATTAATGAGGGAAGGATTTGAACATGGAGAATTCTTTACCTCCATTCCTTTTTGTGACACTTTGTCATGTTCTTGAAGTTTGGTCAACTGCTCCTCCTGGTTGGATGAAGTTGTAGATGAGGCTTCTAGAAAACCACCTTGGTTATCTGGAGTATGGAGAGAATCCTCTATTATCTGAAAATATGTGCAAGTATCAATATTTTCATAACAAGAACCATAATTGATATACCTTCCATGGCCACAAGTTTTTTCTGGTCTTGGAGGGACTTTCTCCTTCTCTTCTAGCAGATCATTCCCCAACTCGCTCATCCATATATTGTAGCTACAATTGTAGTTTTCTCTTTTCTTCTTTTGATTCTTGAATCAACCTCCTCAATTCAATGTTCTCTACTTGAATGGTCTAGTTGTTTTATTCAAGCTCAAGAAGACATGCTTTCTTCTTTTCTTTTCCCATGATTATATTCAGAATTGGCAAAACTAGTCAGACTTGCTCTGATACCACTTGATCTGTGAATTTCTGTGAGATATTTCTCTACAAAAATTCTACAATGAGGATCTTTTATTGACGCTTAATCACATGTGAACATGAGTAAATAATCATTTAGCATTGCATATGAACATGATTAAAATTGTCATAATTATGCACATATGTGTAATTAAATCTCTACTTAATCAAGTGAGAAAGAAAACAAAACTCACACATATAATTTGACATCTATGTGTTAGAAGAGTTCACCATATGTCTTGGCTATGCCTCTGGATCTTCTTGGAATACGAATTGTTTTATTTTCCTTCCTTTATCCAGAGATGAAACCTTTTCAAAAAATGTGGTGCATGCTCCTGATAGGGTTGAAACCCAAAGAAACATTCTCTTACACAGAGAACTTAAGGTTCTCACATAAGTGACATTTCTTCAGACACCAGAAGGACTACATTCCTCACAATACAAGCTCTCTCTCCAAGGGGCCTCAAAGGGGCCCTCCCCCACAATTCTTACATAAGGAATTTATATAGTTTCCCTCTCTCCATAATTCAAGGAGACAAGATCCACAATTTTAGGATCTAATAACAACTCAAGGAAAAAAATGAGAAAGCATCTCAACCAACCTTAACCTCCCCTTAAGACTAGGAAACCACATGTGATAACATGAGGAAGAATCCAAAACCAACTCATGAGAATCCCAACTTCCTCTTAAAATTAGGAAACTAATTTCTGAGGTGGATTCTCATACAAAACTAATTTCCCCTTAAAACTAGGAAACTAATTTACAAATTAAATGAAAAATACATGAGCACATTATGCTCAAAAAATATTAATCATTTTTACAATATGAATCATTAACCATTCCTTTTAAACTTTGTCACCTATTATCAATCATCATTTAATGATCTTCTCCATGGTGTGCAAAGTAATGAATCTTTGTGTGGATATCCTCTTGGAGATTGAGGCTATGGAAAGCTATCCTAGAAATTTGAGGGTGATGAGACCACCTAGAGCTCACAATATCACACAACTACAAGGACAAATCTATGCATTAACTAACAAGATACAAGTGTTTACCTTTCCCAGAGTAGGTTGACCACAAGTATGGTGTATTGGTTGTTATATAGAAGTCCATATAACAACTGAATGTCCAAGATTGAGGGGTGTAGGACTCTCGCCTCACCCAATGGAGACGCCACCAGTAGGACCATTAGGAGGGGTTGTGCAAGTCACCACTACAACACCATTTCACGATCCTATTCAACACCATTCTTTCCAGAATCTTCAAGGAGGAGAAAACAATGAGTAATGTGAGATTTGTAGAAGTCACATGCACTCTCCAAGTTATTGTACTATTGTATGAAAGTATACCCTTGTTCTGAATACAGTATATTGTGAATTTTGTGGGTTTCCTACTCATTCTACCAACCAATGTAGAGATTTGAATGGTCTCACTGAAAAATTAGATCAAGGGTATGGAGGAGGCCATCGAGGTGGGTGAAATTTCAGAGGTGGAAGGACTGGTAGACGAGG
The DNA here is from genome assembly GCA_009831015.1 of Picea engelmannii. Taxonomy (NCBI): domain Eukaryota; kingdom Viridiplantae; phylum Streptophyta; class Pinopsida; order Pinales; family Pinaceae; genus Picea; species Picea engelmannii. The sequence goes on along the minus strand of ML809988.1, from coordinate 191,256 downwards.
GCCAGTTCTATGTTACAATTATGATGAGAAAGGGAATATTGAAAGAGATCGCCTGCTTCCATGAAGGCCATGGTGTGCACATTTTAGAAATAATACCAACTCTATAGAAGATTGTCCAGATCTGATTACCAAATGGGAAGAATGTGCAAGGAAAATAGGATCTAATATGATAAATTCTAAGCCTAGACCTGTAGTTGAGGGAAGAGAACCTAATATTAACATTTTCACTAGAGGTGGAACCAAGACCGGTGTTGATATTGAAAATCCTCATCGGATCAAGATTCAAAAGGTATTCCTTGAGAATACTAAGTACGATCCTCTAAGGTAGAAGGAATTCTGTAAGGACGTAGTGGAAATATTTAGACAATTGTCTAGTTCTACAATGCCTGAGATTGCAGAACCAAGTTTTAAGATAAATCCTTGTCAACCAAGAGCCCCTAAAGAATTACTTACTAAGATGAATCCCTCGAGTACGTCGCAAAATGTTGTTAACCTGTGGTTATAGCTATTTTTTGACATTTGGACGATGAACAACTTAATAGGAAGTTGCATAACACAATAAAAAGGGCCTTGGGAACCTAAGGAAATCCAAAAGAGTCCATTGTTGCTAACCTTCTCGAAAGGAACACAAGTAGGATACAAAGAAGGAAGAGGAGAACTGGGAGAGAATTTTGGTTGAATGCTTACCTAGACGAATATGAGATCAAGGATGTTATGTTGAACTTGGGCTCTAATGTAAATATATTTCCAAAAAATACCTGGGAAGTGATGGGAAAACCCAAGCTATTTAATTTCCTATATAGTTGCAGATGGCGAATCAATACTACATTTATTCGATAGGAAGGATAAAAAATGTTGAAATGGATTTAGTCGGTGTCAAAATAGTGGTAGACTTAGAGGTCATTGAAATAATGGGGGGGGTATCTCTACCTAGCTCTATTAGGAATTGACTAGGCCTATGATAACTAGGCTATAATAGATCTGAAGAAATAAATTATGACCTCTGAATATGATGGCATGAAAGTAACTCAGCCTCAAGATTTGTATCAAGGTCCACGGTATACTGACCCAGCAGATGAGAATATGGAACGAGATGTTCTGGACCAACTATACACTATGATTGCAGGCAACCGAGAATATTACATTAATCCCACTGTAGATGGATCCATAAGCTAGTGAATCATACAGTTTGCGGATGAAGACCCTGAAGCTTCTTTTGACAACTAGAAATAAGGCAGGTATGAGAACTCATCAAGGCATTGCACAAAATTCCAAGCAGTACAATGGATTGGAATGGAGATAAAGGAGTATCCAACATATGATGGTACCTCAGATATACAGATATTTCTCCTTGACATGGAGGGTAGGGTTGTGGCCTAACACAAAATCTTATCACTTGACCTCACCTTGAAGTCTTCTCTAGCCATGTGGTGGGATACTCACAAAGAAACTTTGTCCACTTGGGATGAATTCAAACTCACTATACAACATTAGTTCATTCCACTAATGTCGATATCGTAGCTGGGACAACATCATAAGCAGAAGAGACAATTGTTATCCTTGGAAATACACGATGGTCATTCTAACCCAGTTGCACATATTGAGCATTGTCTACAAGCGTGGAAAGTTGCATAACTCCCTTCCTATCTGTGGAAACATCACTTCTTTCATTCTCTAGGAATAATTCTTAAAGCCTGGCATGTGCATGAAGAAACAAGAAGACAAAAAGTATGTTGGAAGACACTTCTAAATCAATTCTTCCATGATTTCTAATTCTCTGGTAAGACTCCCGAAATCACAACTGTGCTGCAGCGAATCAAGAAGATATTGTTTAGTAGTGAATTTAAGCCTAAATGTCCACTCACAATCTGCTCTAAGAATGAACACTTGATTTTATATATTTTTTATCCCTTCCCTACTAGAATACCCATGGCTTGTATTAAAGTTGATAAGGACCCTGAAGGTACCGAGGACTTGGGGGAACTCATACATTTAACCTTTCAGGAATCCACTGGAATAAGAGAAGTCTATGATACCATATCAAGTGATACCAGCATCTCATACACCCAACCTCTGAGCTTGTATAAAGTAAACATATGGAGTGAGGAGCATCCTAAGATGGAATCCATAGGTGATTATTGGGATGATAAAACCATGACATAGATACAATATCTGTTGCGAGAGTACGAGGATATCTTTCCTAAGAGTTCTTTAGAACTCAAGAGGATTAAGGGAGAGTTGGAAGAAATTAGGATAAAATTAAAACCATATGCTAAGTATGTTAAACATATAACATATCATCTGAATCCATGAGTCAAGGATAAAGTTAAGAAAGATATTGATAGAATGTTAGCATCTAGGCTAATTTCCCCTATGGTTGAGGCCGAGTGGATCAGTCCTATTTTCATACATAGAAAGAAGGGTATTGATGATATAAGAGTTTGTGTGGATTATAGGAGTTTGAACTCAGCTTGTGTACATAACCCTTTTCCTACTCCCTTTAGTGATGAAGTTCTTGATCAAGTGGTGGGCAATGAAGCCTATTCTTTTACAGATGGATTCTCAAGCTATCATCAAGTTAGAATTGTGGAAGAATATAAGAGAAATACTAACTTCACTACATAATGGGTTATTTTTCTTATAATGTTATGCCCTTTGGACTAAAGAATGACCCAGTTGTTTTCTCTCGAATAGTCATTCCTACATTCTACGAATTTATTCATAAATTTATTGAAGTATATATGGATGACTAGACCATGTAGAGCCTATTGAAAGAGCACATAGGTCTACTATGATTGATGTTTGATCATTGCAGATAGATACATATTTCCTTAAACTTGAAGAAGTGTATTTTTTGTGTACCATTTGTAAACTTGTTGGGACATATGGTATGCAGGGAAGGAGTGCTAGTTGACCCTACAAAATTTGTTGTGATGTTGAATATGCCTCCACCTACGAGTGCTAAACACTTGTGGTCAATGTTGGGACAAATTGGATACTACCATAGATTTATCAAAAATTATGCCAGCATAACTACCTTGTTGGAGAAATTGCTGAAGAAATCTAAAGCCTTCAGTTGGAAGCCAAAGTGTGATCAAGCCTTTGATACCCTGAAATAAAAATTGAGTACTACCCCTATTCTCATATATCCAAATTGGAATGAGTAATGATGACATTGGTGTTGAGGCTTCGAACAAAGGAAACCAGCCCCACCACCATGTGTGAAAGTTCCAAAAACTTGTGCTATGAAGACTAAATAGAGACATGGTTACAAATTTTAAACTAACATAAATCGGCCTAGGCCTATGACCATACCAGAAAAATTGGCCTTGAAATCTAACAGGCTATACAAAAGCTAGAAATACCAAAATAGAGTAAGACATGGAAACTTATTTACTAAGATGACTATAAGGAAAAGCATGCCTAGATGATTCCAGATATTTGGGAACCATCAAAGATTGAAGTAACCCCTCTTTGTTGCTTCGTTGTTGTGGGTCTTCCACACCCGAGTCCAAGAGCCATTCAAATAATTTCTCTATCAAGTCTTTCTTGAATTAGTATTCATCATTGTCCCGACGAAGTTCATAAATGAGTTAGTGTTGCGCCTTAGTGAAACCAGGATGGGGAGGGGGAGGAGAGTGGGATCTAGAGAAATTAGTGGGTTTGGGAACATGGATGATGGGGTTATAGGATAAAGGTTGGTTCAATTTTGGTTTGACATCTTTTACATTTGATGCAAGGACAGCAGTTGGAGGATCCATTGTAGTGTGACAAGACCAACCACAACTGGTGTTAGGTGAGCGATAACCATTGTGACCATGATCCCAGAGACTCAAGTGACTACCACTTTCTCATTTCGAATGACCTCTCTCCTGAGGCATGAAAATAAAAAAGAGTCTAGAACGGTGGATTTTGCAGAGGACAAAGGGAGAAATCACAAGGATGTGAGAACAAAGACTGGGAAGAAGAAAATTGGAAGCTGAGAATGACCAGAATGAGTGCAGAGTGGGATAAGTCAGGTTCGTTGAAGACATCATATTCGAGACATCAATCATGAAGTATCGGAGGATCTTGAATCCCATTCCCATCACATGAGAGAAATATAGTGCCATCTCTAGATGGACGGAGAGCCATGGGAGAAGTCAAGTCTGTGTATTTAATGAGCGTTGATGATCATCATTCTCAAGGTGGACTAAACTCCACTAGTTAGTGAAAGGGAGGGGCTAAAAGTTAAGGAAAAGGGCCAAGCTAGGGATCTTAAGCCAAAAAGGAATATTATATTAATATTTATTAAAACATAAAGTATGGATAATTATTTTATCCTAAGTTCTAAAGTTGGGGACAAGTGGGCCAAAGTAGCTACCAACATGAAAAGTGTCAAGTTGGGGACATGCATACATATTGTTGGGACTTAGTTCATTTTGGGGGATCTTCCATCATGTTTTTCATCATTCCTTCCATCATTCAGCCATGATTCCATGACCATTTCACTCACGCTATCAGTTATCCTTCATACCTTCCTATCATTGTACCAAAACTTGTATCCATAACCATAATCGTTTGTGTAGTTGGTTAGCTTGGGAGCTCGACTGAAGAAGCAGGTTGTCATGCCCATGAGAAATTTCTCTCTGGGTGAAAGAATTGTTGGGAATTGATTTCCTGAAGGTGTTAAACAACTATAGGGCTCTGAGACTTCATGTCCGACATGTTGTTGAAGCCCGGAAAGGAAGTGGAGAAGTTGAAGGACTATTGAGAAGAGAAGGGGCACACTTCCTGGGGTGGGACAGGCATGTGGGGAATGAGGGATTGTAGATTGTTATTTTTATTTGGCACCTGTGATGGAGTCTTTCCTGTTGTCTATGAGCCATTAGACTGGTTAGGAATCCCTTTACCTGGGTGGAGTTTAGTCCCAACTCAGGGGTGACCCACTGCTAAGAGTGATGAGCAGTGTGGTCTAAGGCTGGGAGGTTCATGGAAGGTCTACACGTAGTTGGTGATATTCTTACCAAGATAAGTGCCAATTGTGTGATAAATTTACATGTTGCATTATTATTTACATGCATAGTTTTATGGGTTTATCTTATGCATGGTTATAACTGTCTGTATATTTATGGTATTTCCTGTATATGTTTACTATTATTTCGGTATGAATCTGTGCATTTACATAATGTATTTTTTTTTTTATGTTTTATATATATGTTTCTACAATATCTCTATGTGTATATATTTTAATAGCATGTAGTTCGAAAAATTCATGTGGCATAGCTCAGTTGGATGTTGGGTATGTTATAGTAAGTTCCGCAGAGAGAACGAAAGTTTTCTCTCATGTATCATGGCCCGACCTGGGTGGTCGGGGACGTTACAATATGGTATCAGAGCTTCAGTTTTCAAAACTGAGCCTAGATGGGTTGAGCAAGTTGAATTGAAGCAAATTGTCACAGAGGATTGATTTCAAAGTGGCCAAATTTTGAGTTGCGGAATGTCTATGGTAGAAATTGGGAAACAGTTAAGCAAAAGCCCCAATTTCTGTAGCGGAATTCACGAGAAAACTGATGTGCATAAAAATGATTGTGCACAGGTGGGTGCACTAAAAATGCATGACGCACAGTGAAAATCTTGTGATATGTAAAAATTGGGCACTGCACGGAAAAATGTTGGTGTGCGGGTGCGCGTAGCAAATTTTGGCGCCGCGCGGAAAAATGTTGGTGTGCGAGTGCACGCACTAAAATTAGCATTGCATGGTGCAGATTGATTGACGCATGCGTAATACTAGCGGGTGATGTGCACAGACATAATAATGGCGCACGTGGTCTGTGCAGTATTGGTAGAACGCATAGGAGTTTGGTTGGTGCATGCGTAATGCGGGTATATGTTGTCGCATGATAGTTTAGTTAATGGTGCACGCATAATATTGGTGTGCAGTGGGGGCATACTAAACTTTGGCATGAAGTAGCGTGCGGAGTGAAATGCACGTGGAATATCAATGCGTGATACAAAAACTGCGTGCAATAGGTAATAGTGCAAGAACCAAAACTGCACACGGTGGATATTGGAGTGCGACACAAAAGTAGTGTGCGCCAGTTATTGGCGCAACAGAGAAGTAATGCACAGTGGTTATAGGTGCGCGGAGCACGATTTACCTTGTGGTGTTGCCATGCATGGTAAATATGGGTGAACAAGTTGAAATTCGTGTACGAAAATTTGTTTGGATGGTGAAAAACAATGAAAAACCAGCGAAATTCCACGACATTTTATACTATTTGAACGTCATATTTTTGCAGCGCGTTTTTTAGGCACTTAAGAGCGTTTTTAGCAACGCAAAAACCACGAGAATAGATTATACTACGGTACACTATGTCCTTGTAGATCAAATAAAAGAGCTCGGAGATATCTTTCTAATGGTGTAAATCGTTCGTCAAATGGAGCTTTTATGAGAAAGTTACAACACAAACAGTGGAGGTTAAATTTTAAGACCCATTTATTATGCATATTTTGACTTGTCATTGAGGAGAGAGGCGCATCTCATGAGAGATAGTTCAGTGGATTCCAGGAGGAAGACACCGGTTGGCTGATTTTAGTGTTGAGAGACATACCCTAGTCACCGGGAAGATCACACAGGTATTCCATCATTCTTCAGCAGCAGCTACACAGGTTCCAATAGCAAGGGCACACTTATTCAGGGTGAGGGCACAACTTCTGAGGAGGTTCGGTGGATCGACTTGTCCCATCCAAGGAGAGTTCAGAAATTCCCCTCCGACTCAGATGAGAGGAAGGCAATGCGCATATTTCGCCTGGTTCCTCGTCATATTCGGACGAAGGAATCATCTGGGGTGCATTTTCCAGACTTGGGAGTGCGACACTTTTGGTAGACACATTCAGGGTCACCGAGCGATCATCACAACAGATTCGGGGAAACCCTTCTGACCCATTTCCCATTAGGCCAAGGCGATCATTTTGAGACACATCTCAATTGATTCCGACGGTGGAATCATTAGGGCATATTTTTCCAGAGAGAGGGGTGCATTCCCCCAGGGGGGTCCATCTGAGGTCCAGACACACTAGCAGAGGGGTCGATCAATCACTAGGACTGAGAGCTAGAGTAGGGCACACCATTTGGGACAGTTTCAAAGCCTTTTCGAGAGGTTTACCACTAGGGAAAAATTTCCGGACTTCCATCAGTTACCGTGCGAGCTGCCATAGTTCCAGCTCATCCATTTGATCCCACAGTGCTCATATATTATCAGGTATTATCATTTAGTTTTCTTATTGTATTTCGGCTAAGATCCTTTTTTCATTTGATCTAGCCGAGTGATTCATTTTTATTCAGCCGCATTCGACATTGTACTCGCAGAGATATCATAATATAAGATTTGCAGTCTTTTGTCTCATTTATCATCTGCATAGTCATTTATATGCTTTAACAATGAATTATCTATAGTAGATACATCAAATTGTCATCGTTTTCCTAGACTAGCCAAGTTAGGAACATTACACAATATTTACTTTTGGCACTGGTCTATATTTCAGTTTTTCTTATTGTCCTTTAAATTCAAGTAATAACATTTGCTTTTAGTTTATATCATCTATGGTGAAGTGCTTTACTTGCTTTATATCTTTATCATAAGAAATTCTCTTATTTGTGTCATATATGTTGCTAGAATAGTTGCTTTTTCTTTTGTCTCATAATAACTCCTAGAACAATAATTGTGCTTAGGTAGTTAAGCCTTAGATTTGTTTTTTAGGGACTACCCCCCTTGGCTTCACTAGGAGTTATCCTAGATGGAGGAGTCGAGAATTAGGTGACAACACCTTGACTTGAGACTTGCCTCCAAGGCCACACCCAGTGGATTGAAGATTTCTTCCATGTGACTCGAGGTGTGGATTAGGTGGAAACATTCTTTGGCACCGTTTTCGGGGATAAATCTTTCTATTCTCAGAATACGACTTTTGGTTTTCCTTTCTTGTTTTTACTTTGTTTGATGCTTGTTGTTTATCATAAATAGAATCGATCATCTAGCGACTCCACTTAATCAAACTTTGACAAAGAATTCTACAAGAAGGAATTCACCACAAGAAGATACATTTTTTTGTTGGAAGATGTATCATAGGGAGGAAGAGCTTCATGAAAAAAGAGTTGGAATATTATGTTTGCTTCTTCTAACTCCTCTTTATAAGGAGATTCATCACAAAGAGGGGTAGATTCAACAAAAAGAAGCTGAAAGGAGTTATCTTCACATAATTGAAAGATGTCTAAATATCATTTATCACAAGCCTCTCCTAAATATAACCATGCATCTGCTTGTACTGATTGAAATAATAAATCTCACATACATCCATCATTTCTCCAACACTTCCATCCTAGCCTTATTTGAATATACCCTGCTCTTTTATTTTCAGCATTATTTTCCTTCAAGAGAGGGTTTAATACAGAAATATAAGAGAAAACTTGCAAATCTGAAGTTAAATTTTTTTATACAAGTAGATATAAACTTCTTTGAACAACAAAAAATAGCATTATATTATCTTAGCCCAACAAGCAATCATGATGGTTTTCCCCACTTGGCTAGGGTTTGAGGCTGAAAATGAACAACTTTCAGCTCTTGTAACTTATTCTCCACTCCATGAAATCTCTTATAAAACACATCATTTTAACTCTCTCTGAATTCTAATTTCTCACAAAAAAATGACACCTCAATCAGACACTCCAATCGAAAGTTGTGCTCTTTTGAAGGCAGGGTGTTACACATCAAAATTACTCACTTTGATAGTGTTGCAAGTGTCGTCATTACAAAGGTCGCAAGTGTCTCATTTTTCTCACAAGGTCGCAAGTGTCGCATGTTGCTCACAAGTGTCGCAAGTGTCAGGGAAGCATACTACCATGATGCCTATGTTGTGCCTATAATGACATGAGAAAGACACTTGAAACACCTCAAACATCTGATTTGGAAGAGGAGAAATGAGTCAACAGGCTTGCAAACCTTTTTCCATCTGAAAGCACCTCAAAAACTGAGTTTTTGGAGAGGAGCGCTCCCCCTTACACTATCTCAGAGTGTCGACGCTCCCCCTTACACTGTTAGGGAGCGTTATAATGCTCCCTTGGCCCTTTTGAGGGAGCGCTATAGATTTTGGAGCGCTGGCACTTCCCTTAACCTTTTCAGGGAGTGCTACAACGCTCTGATGGTCCTTTTGAGGGAGAGCTACCTATTCTGGGAAGTTGTTAAGTTGTTGAGATGAATGGGGGAAGCATCTTTTCATTCTTGGAAGGCAGTTGGATCCGAATCCCTAGTCCAGCCATGATCCTAGGGCAGATCCTCAACTGAAGGAGGCAAATCCTCAACTTCCCCAAGGATATCTCAAGTGGTTGAAGCCTCTCCAAGGCTATATAAGCAAGATTTCTAATGGTGAAAGAAGAATGGAAAAGGAGAATCACACCAAACTTATGATCTCATAAGTGGTGCTGGAACAGAGATGAAGGGGGAAGAACTGAAGATATGAAACTTATGGTCTTGGAGGGAACTCACGGTCAGCCAAAGGAGAGTGATCAGTGAAGCTTTTGTTGTCCAGGTTGTGGATCTTTCAGGCAAGGGTTAGATGAAGAGGACTTGACCAAGCTGTCGCATTCACATCTATGATTGTAAGTACTACTGTCATTATTCTCATCAATATGACACGCTTGGCCTGTTTCTTTCTAGTTTGTGTCTAATGTCACATGAACTTATCATTGATTGATAGATCTATTTTCAAGCTAATATCAATATAGTAGGAAGTGGTCGTATCTTGTTTTTTCCACAGAACTCAGCGAGGAGCAAAGGATTGGAGCACGACTCGGAGCGTGCGGGGACAAACATCGATAAAAGGTACCTCTGCCATCCTTCCTTCTCATGTGTTAGTTTAGATAGATTTGAAAGGAAGTCAGTGTCCATGTTAAGCATTTTCTGTCTAGAGTTAGGGTCAAGCTATTAGAGGCGATCTACCTGTCCGCAAGGAGATTTTCCTACAACAGAAACTGGCGACTCCACTGGGGAGATAGCCTCAAATCAAAACCTCTTGTTTGGATTTTTCTCCTCATTGACCTTGTTCTATCCCTTGATTGTTTCAGACCTAGTTCACTCCTCTTTTGATTAGTTTCATGAGCTGATTGTCTCCTTACCTCATCACACTCAACATAATTGTCGAATTTGGATTTCAATTTTTGGAATTTTTTGACAGTTTTTGGTGTTTTAGACCCTGGCGCCCCTGTCCTAGTGTTAGCAGAGCGCCAGAGCTCCCCCATACCCTTGCACAGAGTGCTATAATGCTCCTTGCCTCAGGCAACAGAGCGTCAGCCTCTTTTAGGCCAAAAAACCCTCCAAGATTTCCTTTTTGGGGTTTTTCCTCTGTGTCTCTTCTGCTGAGTGGCCTTGTGAGCCAATGTTTCTTCCCTTTCAGCCTTGACATCTGTCTTTTGCTTGAAGAATAAACATCTTACTATTTGGATTTTGTAGCCTTATTCACTATTGTTATTGGTTTTTTTGTTGATCGGAGTTTGAAACCCATGAATTGTTCTTCTCTTCTCATCAACTGAGTAAAAACCCTGGTGAAGGTCATCAAAGGCCTACAGACCTCTTCATCTTGATTTTAGTCAAGATCAGTGTTCTTCAACCTTTTATTTTTGGGTTTGAAGTTTGTTTTTTTTCTCTTTGATTGTTTCTTTTCTTTCGCCTTTTGTTTTGATTGCAACGAAAGGGTGTATTGTTTGTATGACTCTTGCTTGTGCTAGTTTGATTTCCGTTCATGCAAAAAGATAATTAGCAAGACGAGCATTGTGTCGAATTGATCACTATTCATATGCAAACAATAAAAGGCATCTTCATGATTGATTGTGCATGTTAGAAGGCATCTCAAAAGTCTTAGCATTACATCAGGATTTGATTGAGAAAAAGAATTGTTTGAGGGCATTCCTTATTAGTGCTTGTTAGTGAAAAGAACTTTCTCTCTCTCCCTTATATAGATGTTCATCGAAAGGAAATGATTGCTCATCATATTTGATTCATTCTTTGGGTCTGAGTCATAATTCCATTTGTTTCACTTCCATGCACCCCTTTGCGTAAAGAACAACCATAAAATCAATGCTAATTAAAAGTTATCTAGAACTTTTTCTTTTCTAGGATCCTCCACCAAAAATAGAATATGCTTAGTACTTTGGATTAGGGTTGTGAGCATAACTCTCCAAAGTTTCCAAAACAAACACTAGCATCCTGAGTTAGGGAGAGTCAAATCCAGTCATCGTATAAGTCTGCCTGGGATCCCCCTCTCACACAGGGGTTACGCATGAGGTCGCATTCGGGTAAGCTATGGGGACTAACTCTCCGTGGTCTAACTGATTGTGGTGGTCGGATCGTATTATGGGGATCACTTTGAGGTAAATCCACAATTACTACGTGGAAGCCTTTTAGTTGGTTTCAAGCTTGATACCTTGCCCATACGTTCGGATCGGACTGTCGACTGTTCCCGCCCAGGGGCTAACTGGGAATTGGTAACCTTAGTGGCCATAATATTTAGGGTCTTACACAAGGTGACGGTGATGGGAAGTCTCACTGTACCTGGAGCAGACATTGGTCAAACTCACTCGGGCTCCTTGGAGGGTAAATCCACAATTACTGCGTGG
>ML809988.1:146093-168940 GCA_009831015.1 Picea engelmannii | reverse complement strand
TATCCTCCTCGAGCTCATTAAATCAAAAAGAGGTACTCATCTATCTGGATGGGGGAAAAAATTGAAAGGAGCAAGCCAAGCAGTCTCTTGAGAACATCATCCAACACTTCTTAGAGTCGCCCTTGAACACATCACTTTGTCATCTGCATGCATCATAATCCGTTGAACCTCTGCACTGAGCCAATCCTTGAGTTCCTTTCACTCCTTTGGGTCACCCGACGCAAGTCACAGTATCCATTGCATAGTTTTGGTCCATGTCATGTTTTGCTATCGTGCCTCAGTGTTCAAGGGAAGTATCCACCTCGAGAGCCATCCATCCCAAATATCTTGCCTCAAAACCTGTGTCATTCCATGTCCATTTGATCTACCAATTACATCTCCATATTCGTTTCGTGTCGTTGATGGGGGATACATCAATGCCCTCCCTCGACGAGTCTATTCCTATCGACTTCAACACATTATCCGAGAATCGGACTTAGAAACCAGTTAGTACTTTGGAACCTACATGCCTCAATGGCAGGCCTCCTCACATCTGACAGTAGGTTTACATCATTGACCTCTGATCAGATGATTCCACGGATGTTTGAACTCAGCTCATCTGTTCACATTCGCTGGAATGTACTAGGGTACCTTGGGAATCATTGACATTAATGGTGATTTCCCTCACACTTGTTAACGATTTACATCATTGACCGGTAATCAAGTGGTTTATGCCATGTTCGACATCAGAACATCTATTCACATGGTTAGAATCATACCACATTGGGATCGGTAAGAAGACCCTGGGTTGAGTGATCACTTTGATATGTACTTTTCCCAGGTTGCAAAGGAGTTTCTCTTGAACAATGACACATATATTGTTACATAGATCCACATTGTATTGGTCGTGGCTATGTCTTGTCATCTCGTAGATCCACTGTGTATTCTTCATGGCTACGATCAGTGTGAGTCATCAGAGTATAGATCCACATTGTATCTTCGGTGGCTATACCTTCTTGTCAATACAATTATGGATCCGTAGTGTATTTTATGGTAGCCATATCTTGCAAGTCTTGATCACCCAAGCATAGGTATGCCTGCCTTGGGTTTTGAAATATGTCACGATATTTGTTGGATGTTTGTGTGAAGCTTTTGTCAGGTTCTCCGAGTCTATACCCTTCCTTGAATGTATACAAAGTATTTCAGTTATCAGTTCGCATCTTCTAACTTCATACTTTGGGGGGCAATCTGTTACACATCAAAATTACTCACTTTGATAGTGTCGCAAGTGTCGTCATTACAAAGGTCGCAAGTGTCACATTTTTCTCACAAGGTCACAAGTGTCGCATGTTTCTCACAAGTGTCGCAAGTGTCAGGGAAGCATACTTCCATGATGCCTATGTCGTGCCTATAACGACATGATAAAGACGCTTGAAACACCTCAAACATATGATTTGGAAGAGGAGAAATGAGTCAACAGTCTTGCAAACCTTTTGCCATCTGAAAGCACCTCAAAAACTGAGTTTTTGGAGAGGAGCGCTCCCCCTTACACTATCTCAGAGTGTCGACGATCCCCCTTACACTGTTAGGGAGCGTTATAACGCTCCCCTGACCCTTTTGAGGGAGCGTTATAGATTTTGGAGCACTGGCGCTTCCCTTAACCTTTTCAGGGAGCGCTACAATGCTCTGATGGTCCTTTTGAGGGAGTGCTACCTATTCTAGGCAGTTGTTAAGCTGTTGAGATGAATGGGGGAAGAATCTTTTCATTCTTGGAAGGTAGTTGGATTCGAATCCCTAGTCCAGCCATGATCCTAGGGCAGATCCTCAACTGAAGGAGGCAAATCCTCAACTTCCCCAAGGATATCTCAAGTGGTTGAAGCCTCTCCAAGGATATATAAGCAAGCTTTCTAATGGTGAAAGAAGAATGGAAAATGAGAATCACACCAAACTTATGATCTCATAAGTGGTGCTGGAACAAGGCTGAAGGGGGAAGAACTGAAGATATGAAACTTATGATCTTGGAGGGAACTCACTGTCAGCCAAAGGAGAGTGATCAGTGAAGCTGCTATTGTCCAGGTTGTGGATCTTTCAGGCAAGGGTTAGACGAAGAGGACTTGACGAAGTTGTCACATTCGCATCTACGATTGTAAGTATTGTTGTCGTTATTCTCATCAATATGACACACTTGGCCTGTTTCTTTCTAGTTTGTGTCTAATGTCACATGAACTTATCATTGATTGATAGATATGTTTTCAAGCTAATATCAATAGAGTAGGAAGTGTTCGTATCTTGTTTTATCCACAGAACTCAGCGAGGAGCAAAGGATTGGAGCGCGACTCGAAGCGTGTGAGGACAAACGTCGATAAAAGGTACCTCTGTCATCCTTCCTTCTCATGTGTTAGTTTAGATAGATTTGAAAGGAAGTCAGTGTCCATGTTAAGCATTTTCTATCTAGAGTTATGGTCAAGATCTTAGAGGCGATCTACTTATCCGTAGGGAGATTTTCCTACAACAAGAAATCATGATGGTTTTCCCCACTTGGCTAGGGTTTGAGGCTAAAAATGAAAAACTTTCAGCTCTTGTAACGTATTCTCCACTCCATGAAATCTCTTATAAAACACATCATTTTAAATCTCTCTGAATTCTAATTTCTCACAAAAAAATGACACCTCAATCAGACACTCCAATCGAAAGTTGTGCTCTTTTGAAGGCAGGGTACCTAAATGCACTGCATTTTTGGCCTCTCTAGAAGGACATATTGTGATGGTTGTATCTTCCTTGATATTTCTTCAAGTTTTTGAAGTGAGTAGTCATTTGGAGAACTTTTGACTCAAGTTTCCAATAAAAAAGGAATCACTACAATCTGACTCCCCAAGATAAACTTATGGCCTATACTACACTGAGACAGTTTTCTGCCATAGAGACTCGAAATTGACCTTGATACCAAATTGAAGTGTTCCTTGAAGTGTTCCAATACCCAAAATGTAACTACTACAACAATACAACAACACATAACAATATAGGGAAATAAACAACAATGATAAAGAACAAGAATTGGGGGCACCTTCACAACCAAGTGGAAATTGCACCTACAATTCCTAAAATATGGAGAAAGACATCTATATAAAAATTATACTCAAGTTAGTAACAAAATTTGATTGATTGATAATAGAACGAATGGTTACAAGAGACATTATTACAAAACTATGAGCTTGCATATTGTTAGCCTCGAAGTAGCACTAAGATGGACTTGTAGTTTAGCCGCAAAAGATTGAACAAAGACTTGTTCAAATTCAGAGTTTAGAAGTCCAGTCGAGCACTTTTTGCCCCTTCATTTCTCTTCTTCTTCTTCTTCTTCATGCATTTTCCATACCCCCATGGAGAATTGTAATAAGATGAGCTAGCATGATGAAATTTGTAAAAGACTTATCCCCCAAAGACTTGGTCATTAGTACATTACTCTAGAGTGTTTTTTTACTTGTTAATTATAACCTGCTGCATAAGTAAGTTATAATTTCTAAGTTTTTCCATTCAATGACCTCCAAAGATGGAGTATGTCCTAGTGGCTAGGCCTTAGTAGGTTGTCTAAGTCTAGTGTATAATGTATATTACCATGATATTCATCACTCTTGAGTCTTTTGGAAATGCGCTAAGTCCCCCTTAGGATTTTCTAATGTTTTTCAGCAAATAAAAAATTTCTCGCAAAAACGGGATATTTTAATTGTAATTTAGCTATAAGTTAAATAAGTGGTACTAGGAGGCATCATATTCCTTGGGGGTACTCGTTTTCTTGCTTATAGTAACCACTTTACCAATGTACCCCTTTTTTGAGTGAAAATAGTAGTTTTTAATCACTAAAAGTCAATTTCTCTCACAAAAGGGAAATAAAAGACATAAAAAAGACAAAAAATCAACATTGCTATTTTTTGGGAAACATGTCGAGGACATGTTTTGAGTCAAATAACCCTCTCTATCAATTCACTAAGCCTTGTTGGCACATAAGATGCAGTTGTGGTTGAGTTAGAGGTTGAGATGTGGCATTGGGAGGAGATCCAAAGAAGAGGGTGTGCCCCTCTTCCTCTTCTGGTGGTAAAGTTCTCTCCGGCCCTGTTGACCACCTATTCAACTAAGGGGTCAACTCCATGTACCATGAAGATTGGCATCATCACATGCTACTAAGTTAGAGACTTCCTGGTTCTACAAGGCATTTTTGGTCTTCACAATGTATTTTTGTAACCGAAATTTCCGCTCCCTTGCGTGGGATAATAATGTAATGGGTATGCATGGATCATAGTTAGCTCAGTTACCTTAGGAATTCATCATTAGAGGAGTTCCTTTCATTGAGTGCTTTTTTTCCTCAAGTTATTAATTTGGCTTAACCAGCCTTATTAATTTCCCTTGAGTTTTTCACTCCCACAAATAATTCCTCCAAAGTGGTGAAAGGCGTTCTAATGGTTTTTTCCTCTGGTAGCTAGTGTTTAGGAATGATGTAAATGACCATGTAAGACATCTCTCAAAGTTTCATGGAATTCCCTCAAGTCTAGATAGGTTTTTTTTTTAATTAATTAAAATTTCCCAAGGTTGGGTAATTTTAATTATTTTTGATAAAAAAATGTAGAAACTAGGTCCTTGGGCTTTTGCTAAGGGTATTTGTGCTCAAAAGGAATGAAATGAGACCCCCTACACCCTTGGACCAAGTTTCAGCTCAATTGGACAATTTTTGCTAGGTGTTTGTCCATAGGGAGTCCAAGTCAGTGAAAACAACAAATTTAGCTGCTAGTCATGACATAGTAAAAATGTCATTTTTTGTAATTATGAGCTAATTGAGTAAAGTAAAGGTGGGAGATGATGAGTAAACCCATTCCTAACCTACCCAAACATTTTTTCTAAGTTGATAAAGTACTTTTCCACTTAAAAGACTCCCTCTTACCTAGCCAACAACTTAAAGTGGTGTTCCCTAGCTAATTGACATGTGGGAATTAAAAAGTTTAAGTGAAAAAAAACCACCTAAACCCTAAATTCTCCCTCCTTGGTGTCTAACTTAATGTTTGACCATAGGAAAATGTGTTTTCCTCCTTTACACCTCACCCCCTCACTCATTTACCAAAACCCTAAAAGTGACTTTTCCTTGATGTGTGACACTTGTAACTCATCCAAGAGGGGTAACTTTGCCTTCCCAAGTATAAAGAAGAGCCTTCCCTCCCTTATTTCTTCACCATCTCTTGATCTATTGTTATGCTACCAAATTCTTGTCTCACTCCTCTCATCTTTCCATCTCGCTTTCACTCACTCTTGTTCTTTCTTGGAGAGGAACTTGTAGCAATTTCCTACTTGATTAATAAAAGAGCTTTGGAGGACATTGGTGTAGCAAAGATTAGTCTTGGTACATCTATACATATGAGGTGATATTGTGTCTTTGGTTCATTTCTTTGGGATAGAGTAGATTTCCCAAGCAAACTAGTTTGCTTGGGTAGATTATGCAATATTGTAGTTGTGGATCTATTTGAGTAGAGTAGTGGATAGTACAAATTAGTTTGTGTTATTTAGCTATCTCACTTATTGTTTGCTCTTATCTCACAAATTTTCTCTATAAGTTGCAAGTCATCTCAAGGGTTTGCAAGGATATCTTTGAGCTAGAAGCTTTCCTTCACAACCCAATTGAAACTCCTCTCTTTAATCATTCTATTTTCTGTTCATACATATTCAGAATTTGATATTGCTAACACTATAGGATATGTCATTTTATATATTCAACTTGCTGAAATTTTTATGCAGAAAATTTATGTGTAAAAAACAAAAATTTTCTTCACATTGTTGTGTGTTTTGCAGCAGTTCTAGCAAGCAATAGTTTGTTGTTTTTTGCAGGTTCTCACCAGATCAAGGGGAAGTGCTGCCCAAATTCAGCCATAAAACACACAAAGAACCCTCCTCTTGGTTGGGTAACTTTTTCCAACTTCTCCTTCTTCTTTCTAGCATTGTAGCAAGCCCAAAGGGGGTCCCCAAGTGTCTTGCATTCTTGTATCTAATTTTTTGTTCTTGTAAATTGTTTTAGTGCCTACATATTGGTGTGAGTTTGGCTAAGCCAACCCCCAAAATCATAAGGCTAGGACTTGTTATCTCACAGTTTGTAGCTGGGTCAAATGGCTATAAGATAGAGATTCAAACTGGCGTAACAGGAACCTATCCCACCCAATGTCACCTCGATGGGAAGGTTCTTTCTCTTTAGGGAGGTGAGGCCCAGGGGAGATGTCCCCGTTGACCTGGGGCTTTGAAGAGGCAAAGGTTAAAAAGACAAAGGTAAAGTTCCCCCTTCACAGGTCACCACCAAAATAGATAGTCCAGCTAAACAACCAATAATAAAGTGAAGCTCCAATGAAGAACACCTGCCTGGAACAGAGCAACAAAAAACTAATATATGCAAGCTATATTTCAATGGGTTAGTACTTCATAAGACTATCCGGTAAATATATATGAGAAATATGGCAATAAATGTTGACAAAGTCAATGTTTTATCAATAACAATAAAAGATATGACACTCCACCAATAAATATTGGAACAATGTGGCATTCAAGGTAACCAATTAACACTTTATTCAATTAATGCCTAAACCACCATTCGATTTCTCTTAAAACAAGACGTTGCTGCAGTAAATATGAAATATTCAAATCTGATGTCAGCAACTTAGGGTTAATGTAGCTAGGGTTTCAATTTTAAAAGGTTTGAGAGTGTTTTAGATTCAATTCTACTTCAACACTGGAGGTCTAAGATTAGTGCCTTGGGGTTAATGGAGTCAATTTAGCAGAGGACGCAAGGGTTGAAGGAGGATGGCTAAGGACTAGAGGGAAGAGTTCTGAAGTGATGCTATGGCAGGGCCTCAGAATCAAAACCCTAGGGGAGAGAGGCTTACTTCAATGTTGCTAAAGCAAGGCCTTGTGCTCTCTCCTCCTTCCTTAGGTTGACTTGGCAAAAACGGCTAGCATGAAAGATAAATCAAGACAAGAGAGTGCAATGAGGGAGAGTGTTACTACAACAAGGCACTATCATCAAACCCTAGAAGAAAAATGACCCTAGGTGTAGATAACCTAGGCCTGGGACTTCTCCTCCTTCTTGACCTCTGGAAAGTGCGACTAGCTCAGGGAGAAGAAGAAATGAGAGTGTAGCTATGGCTAGCCTCTTTCTTCCTTCTTCAATGGTTGAAAATTTCTCTATTAGGGGACATGAGACAAGGACCTACTTGTGTGCTTGTCACCTAGGGTTTTGATTTAACAAATTATAAATACATGTAAGAAAATAAGACTACAACCATTCAATCAAGAAGTTTTGCAGAAAAATACTTACAATTCATCAAGAAATAGACATGCAAACCCTAGTTGTAACACCTTCCTTCAAGAGAAACACCATAAAATGCCAAGAAGTGCCTTCCTTCAACAAGTGCGCCTCACTAAACCAGCAAAAAAACCCAAGTAGGGCACTAAAATCAGACCTCACTAATGAGTGAGTGATGAATCATGATAAAATGAGGCTAAAACTCCTCAATATATAGTGTATCAATGACCTAATTTACTTTTTAGGTCATAAAATGGTCGACAAGACCATAATATCAAAGTAATATTGTTTTTACATTAAATGTTCAATTTAAAACCCTAATTGAGCAAAAGTAAGACGTCAAGCTCCACTGAGGGAGATGTTAGCCCTTTTTTGGGAAAATGCAGCACCAAAGGGAAAAACGTTGGCCCTCTTTGGGCCTCCCAATCATGATACACGTGCCAAATTTCCTATCAAACTGTCACATGCTCAAGGTGATGTCATGAGATCCTAGGTGACATCTTGGGCCATCCAGGGTAAACGTTCCATTGGAAGTGGGTCAATCCCCCTAGGCCAGGCTCTGCCAAAATGCCTCTGATGAAACGCCCTCTTCTTCTCCGATGTAAAACCCTAATCAACTATCGGCCTGTCTCTGCCCCCTGATGGGGTCTTAGCATCCATCTGGTGGGCTCTTCAGCCCCATGGTGGTCTGAACTGATCATCTCCCCATGTGTACCGATCCAAATGGTACCTGTCCGTCGGGCATGGTCCTGCACATCAAAAGCTATGCCCTCCATGGGCTCATTAGTCATAGGGATCATAGCAATGTCAATCACATTTCATCATTAATATCATTAAACACATGCCTAAAAACCCCGATACATCAGTCAATAGCTCAAAGACATTACAAAAACCTACAATACAAGACTGGAGAAAAAGACAAGACGTCCTATTGGGCTAGTATCCACAAGAAAAGGGAAGTTTCCAGGTAGGTTTCATCCAAGCCATGTAAGTGAGGTGATGTGGCTAGCGTATGTCCAGACGTGTGGGTGAAGTGAGAGCCAGGGATGCATGATGTTATCTGTGGGTGCCTTTGTAGAAGGTGAGTTGTACCTGTCACGGATGCAATTTTTTCCAAGCCCGTTCTTGCCTTTATTCTTTTCTTTTATTTGATTTTTCTTCTTATTTTTATTTTTATTCAAGAGCTAACCAGAGGACACTGCCTTGGCATGGTGACCAGAGCTGACAGTGTTACCCACAAGTACTTTCACAGAGATGAGAAGTCTGTCTCATGATGAGACCCCCTTTCCCTTGGCCATGCAACCAAAGGTCACGGCCCTGGCATGGTAACCAGATGGTGGCAATGTCATACTGTTAGGTACCCATGAACCTAATAGGTTGGTTCGTGATGAGACCCCCTATCTTCTAACTAGGTCTTGTTTGTTATTTTTTGGGTCCCTCTTGTTTCTTGCTGAGAGGCCTTTTATTGCCTCCTCGGGGATCCCTGGGCGAAGCATCTCTAGGTTTTATTTTTAGGCTTTTATCTTTTACCAGTTGCTTTTACCTTTTGGGCCTTTAGCCCCTTCTTCCCATGAGATAAGGTGCAATCCTACAAATAGGTCAACCCAATGCCCAGACAAGGGGAATGGGATAAGTGAGCAGGAGATAAGATGAAATAGTGGTGCTATGATGGGAGCGGACGATGGCTTTTCATAAATCCCCCCTGCGGCAAACCAAAACTTGTGGGCACAGGCTTGCTAGGGCACCCTGTCAATCTCCCCAAGCATGGTCAAGTGGGATAATGTAAGATCCAAGCAGTTGTTTAGAGGTAAAAGGAAATCAAATGCATATATTTAAAGGTTTCAATGATCAAAAGTGACACATACCATGATACCTGGACCAATTACCTCATGGAGCAAGAACCTCTTCTGATACAGGACCAAGCCGATGGTGATGGATGTTGCTGCTGCTGACAAGATAAAGTTGATGGAAGAAGTAAAGGATGGGCCCTCCAGGGTGATGCTCAGGTCAATCATGCTCTCGGTACTCCATGTCTAGGACCTGTGGGCCTCGAGACATGATCTCTTGGTTATCCCTAAAAATCAGGGATAATAGGACTCTCATTTAAATTTCTGCAATTTTTATTTTTGTTTGCCCCACTTGTCATTAGGACAAGGTTGTGTGGATAGGTTGTTTTATTTTTCTATTTCATTGTTTTATTTCCAACCCTCTTTGGCACAAAATAGGAAGGCTTGCCTCCACCTTGTGCCATTGTGAGTGGTTTGTATTTCGATTTTTCATTTCAAGAAAGTGTTTCATCTTTTGTTGCCTACACCTTGGATGTGAAGTTGGCCTAAGCCAACCCCCAAAATAGTATGGCTAGTAGTTATTTGATTCTAATGTGTTTATGCTCAATGGATTAAAATCATCTAGAAGTAGAATCACGCATACTAATGCTAGTTTAGGCCCATGGAGGCATAGGATTAATCTTGTGTTTTTTCACTTGCAAGTTTAATTTCTCAAGCACTTATATTTTACTTTGCAAGCATTATGGGCATGTGAATGGTGTAAAGCAATCTACATTTCATTTCAACAAGTTTTCAAGTTCTTTACATTCTTTCATGCTTTATCTTATGGTTTAGAACTTCACATTGACAAACTTGTAAATTTTGGTTTTGGCATTATTACACAATTTTTGGCAAGAAATATCTTGCCTTAAAACACTTTTGAACTTAATTTAACTTAGTCCATAGGCATAAAACCAATTAGAATTAATAGGGCACCTTTACTGACCCAACTTTTCCATTTAAACGAGGACTAAAGGAAACAACGGAAGGTGATAGGATGAAGACAGTCTCGTGGCGCTCAACGTCCTTTGCGGGAGTACTTTTTTCCCTTGGGTTGACTTGTGGAGCTAGGGTAGGCCTTGTTGCCATACTTCTTGAGCACCAAACAACTACATGGTACAAGCCGGGGGAGTATTGGGTTGACACTTCGTTAGGATTCAACCTTAATTTAACAACTTAATCAACTCCTTAATCCACTCTACAACTTTGGGCATCAACTTGGTATATCATTTATGGTTGGCACTTAATTGATTTTGCAAGCAATCTACTTTCATTTCATATTTACTTTTATGCAAGCTTATCTTATGTGTTGTGGATTGGTAACTATGTAGTCATAGTTGTGTCTTTGGAGACTTTCCTTTAAGCCTTTCTTTTTCTGTTAAGTGGTGTGTTCATATCTTTGGTTTGGTCCTTCAAGAAGTTGCGCATCCTTTGGAGGCACTTCCTTGTTGGACTTTGTGTAATTTTGTTTTCCATTGAAAGCAGTCACAATAGAGTTGTGCATCCCTTTGGGAGACACTCTATTGTTGAGCATGCTAGGCTTGATGTGTTGATGAATGTTTCCCATTTGAGTATCTTCCATTTCCTGCACAATCAAGCAACTCAGTTAGTATTTGTATCTTTGTATTCATTGTATCTTATGTTTAGTGTAACTCTTAGATAATCTTGTTGTAATCTTGTTCTTTATTGTAGATTTGTATCTAACCTTGTTGTAATATAATTGTAATCTTTGTAATATTTTGTAACTCTTGTGTAATCAACCTCCCTCAAACTTTAGTTGACCCCTTGCCCAATCTTAGGCACTAGTCTTAGTTGTCCTAGGAAAAGGATTTCTTGTCATCTTGAATTGTTGCATATTGCATTGTTTCCTTTGCATCATAGGCTAGATCTTTCCCCCAAACTTTTAACTAATTAAAACCAACTCCTAGAATCAAACATTATTCTCATATAGTAACTAGTGTCTACCCCACTTGGATTCCCTAGGAGTAAGCCTAGATGGAAGAGGTTCAAGTCGAAGTGACAGCGTGGGCTTTGAACCTAGGCATTGTGCCTCCAAGGACACACTAAGTGAGCATGACTTAGCTCACATTTGCAAGTGTGTATAAGGATGACAACAGGACCCACAACCAACCTTTTACACCTATGTGGATGATACTTTTGATTTTACAATTCCTAGTATCTTGGTTGGATGGTACTTGGATCCTTATGACCTTGTTGAGTATCTTAAACAGAGCACGGTAAATGAGTTCATTCAGGTCATTGAGGAATCCTATTGTCAAAGCTTCCATCTATTCGAATGGGTAGTGGTACATATGATCATGTTCAAGAAATGGTTGAAGAAGCCTCATAAGAAGTCACATAGTCGAGCTACTAATGTGTTCTCAATCTTTGAGCACAAAGCTTATTTAATAGGGAAGGCATGTTGTATACTCAAACAAAACATTTTTATGCATGCAAATACATATATATTTATGAGCTCTTTTATTTATGTATGCAAGCTCATAGTTTTGTAACAATGCAGTCCTTTGATATTCATATTTTGTACATGGCCACTTATGTTAAATAAGGTCTCATATATATAATTAATGTGTTTAGGATTCATTAGTTAAATAAGAGCCTAATTACCCAATAAATGTAACTTGGGCCACACATTAGGGTTTTAGTCCCTCTTTTGTGTAAATAAGGGTCTTAACCCTCTTAGTAATCATTCATTTTGTTATCATTCAATCAAATAGTGTTACTTATTGAGTGTCATTTTCATGGAAATGTATTTCTCCATATTTTTGGATATTTAGGTGCAATTCACCTCTAGGTGTATAGTGCCCCCAAACCTTCTTCTTTCTCATTGTTGTTTGTTTTCCTTTATTGTTGTGTATTGTTGTAATAGTTCCATTTTGGGTGTTGTACCACTTCAAGTTATCGATTTTATCAAATCCTTAGTGCTAGAAAAGCACACACAATCTAAATACATTCTTGTGGCAATTGATTTCTTCACAAAGTGGGAAAGCATGTGTAGTTAGAGAGGACAATTACTGCAATGGAAAAGTTCTTGTTTGAGACAACCTCTACCAATTAGAATGTTTGATCTAGATCATATCAAATAGTGGAACTCACTTTACTCCTTAGATCATCAAAATGCTGGTATATAATATTTACTTGGTCAGATACATGGGTGATTTGTTGACACCTTCAGCGACCAACATGTGGTCTTAAACAATTGTCTTAGCTTTCCACCTTTCCCTTCTTGTTCCCAAGTCAAGATTAAGAGGGCAATGCTATTATTATGGTAGTTAAATCTTGACTTAATGATCTTAAGTGGTCATTAATGTCATTTATTGTTCAATATTAGTGGGCTATTAATTAGTGCACATTGGTTGTTAGAGTTAGGGTTAGGTAATTTAGCTCTAGCACCTATAAATGAGGTTTTCACCTCAATTGTAAATGATATTAATTGGCTATCAAGATAACAAGGTTACCGACCAAACACTTTTGTTTCAATCTTCTTATGTTTTGATGTGCTTCTAATTGTCTTGGCCTATCAACTCATAACTTCAATATGGTATCAAAGCTTTGGTTTGGATCTAATGGAGATTGCAATGAATGAGCTTTGGTTATGTGTGGGCCTAATGAGGCAAACTTGGTGAGGCCCTTGACTTGAATAATGAGAATGTAACTTTACTAAAGTCATTTTTTTGCCTTTGGAGGCTTGGACCAATTTGTGTGGTCTCTTTTGGAGGAGTCACTCAATACAATGGAGGGAAGGCGCTTTTTAATTATTTTGCACAATATTGCAACATGAACTTTGTTGTTCAGTGCACTATGTAGAGCTTGACTTCCTCATGTGGAACATCACTCTAGCACGTTTTCAACTCATGATTGTTTCAAATTATTTGTAGGCAATTTCCTAGCTCACATCTGAGCACCATAGATTTTTTGGTGGGAGAATGTTCTTACTACTCTAATAATGGGAGATTCATGATGCAGTGAAACAATGCAATGGAATATTGTTTTCATTTTGGCCTCTTTGTAGTGCAATTCTTTAGACCACATTTATTTTTAACAAGAATCCCATAAAATGGGCAATCTTGTTGATCATTTGATTGTGAAGTTGATCTTGTTGCGCTTTTTCTCGCAATTTTTGAAGTATTTTGTAGCATTCCCTACAACCTCACATTGCCTTTTCCTTTTGTCCCTATTGGGTATTGCCAAATATATTCCATTTGTTCAAGTTGAAACCTCAATTTCAATGTGTTGTAGATCGTAACAAGCCCTAGCTCAAATTTTGCTACATATTTTCTAAGCCTTTTGTGTTCCCAACTTGCCTTGATCCTATCCAAATCTTCCAACAAGGTAATCTCATTTGACCTCTTTGTTTATGCAATGAAGATTATGTGAATCTACAAGAGAGATATTGGTTGTGCATTTATTGATGTTGTTGGTGAATAACATTAGCAATGATCTTTGTGGTGTAGTATAGTGGTGGTTGAAACCCCTTTTGTGGTGTCGCCTCGTGAAACAATACTAATTCATTTTTTTTGAAATGTTTCCTAAAGTGTTTTAAAGGTCAAATCAATACATCAAAAAACTGAAAAAATACATCACATGCTCAACAAGTGGACCATGAAAATCTCACCTTAAAAAAAGATGAAAATGCAAGCATATGTGCTTGCACACCAAGAGAAAGAGAATCGACATCACGTTGAAGGACACTGACTTTGACTTTCACAAGTGAATCCAACTCCTACATAAATTTCCTCAATTCGTCAAGGCTAAAAGAAAAGGGGTCTTCTTGAAAAATAACTTACATTGATGCTTTCACAGAAAACCGATAGCAAATAGTCCTATGGAATGCCACGATGATTTGCCATTATCTTGCACCATCCAAGTATCACCTTGGGGAGATCCTTTTCAAAAACGTTTGGTGGTGAAGAAGTGATATACAACTAGAAACCATGTCCAAAACAACTACGTAACCCTGGATCTCTAAAAACATGCACAAATGTTTCATCCTTGCCACACAAAACACAAGCAACATTTCTCACACTTTCTCTTGAAACCTACTCTTGACATCCAACCCTTATTGGAGCATAAGCCACCCCTAGACTTTATGCTTAAAAGAAGAATGTAATTTCCAAATGGACTTGCATCTCCTAAACCAACATTCTTAAGGATCCTTCATTGCCCACCTCTTGTTCAAGCGAGGAATAATGTTAGAAGTGTGCCTTACCATATCCCACCTTGTGTACCACTATATTATTTGAAATGGAGTATGTCAACTCCTATACCACCCACTTCTGACAATTGATTCCTCCCCTCCCCCGTTTCTCATTCTTTGAGACAACCTCGGCCAAAGATGAGCTTCATTCCATGGTTATTTAGGAGGCTTCTCTTAACTCGTACCCCCATTCCATTTGGTCGTCCACCTACACCCCTACACTTGGCTTTGGCCCTGTTGACCACCTATTCAAATAGGGGGTCAAATCCATGTACCATGAAGATATGCATCAACAGATGCAAATAAGTCGAAGACTTTTTGGTTCTACATGGCATTTTTTGCTCCAGCACACATTTTTTGTAAGTTGGATTTCCACACCCCTGCGTGGGTTAATATTGTAATAGGTCTGCATGGATCATAGTTAGGTCAGTTACCTTAGTATTTCTTCATTAGGAGATTTCCTTTCACTGAGTGTTTTTTATCCTCGAGATCTTAATTTGGCCTAACCAGCCTTATTAATTTCCCTTGAGTTTTTCACTCCCACTAGCAATAATTCCTCCAAAGTGGTGAAAGGTGTTCTAGTGAAGTCATCATCCGGTAGCTAGTGTTTAGGAATGATGTAAATGACCATGTAAGATGACACAAAAAAAAATTTGATTTTTAGTCGAGTCTAGATAGTTTTTTTTTTAATTAATTAAAATTTCCTAAGGTTGGGATTTTAATTAATTAATTAATTGATTAATTTTTTATAATTAATGTAAAATCTAGGTCCTTGAGATTTTGATAGGGGTATTTGTACTCAAAAGAATTGGAAAGAGACTCCCTACACCCTTGGACCGATTTTCAACTCATTCGAACAAGTTTTGTTAGGGTTTTGTCCACTTAGGAGTCTTAGTCAGATAAAAACAATTTTAATTGCTAACCCAAGACATGGGAAAAATGTCAATTTTGTAAATAATGAGCTAATGGAGTAAAGTGATTATGAATGATGTTGATAGAGACTATCCTAACCCATCCCAAACCATTCCTAGCCATTACCCACCTCATAACTCACACTTTAATTAAATCCCCCTTGGGATTTGTGCCCCCATTGGGGAATGTGCCCCCACTTCATTTAAAAGTTGGAAACTCACTTAAAGTGAGTCCTGGGCCCCTCCTTGATGAGGTGTGCCCATCCTTTAGCTCCCACATCACCTTTAGAGTGTGTTAAACACACTCCTCCATACTCCTCACTCAACCCTCACGCCTTCCCTAGGAGCTTGCGCTTTCCTTCTTCAAGAAAGTGGAAACATCACATTAAAAAGTGGAAATTTCTTTGAAGGAAAGGGTGGGCCTCCTCCTTGACCAATGTGCCTTAATTTGATGGCCAACTCACCCTCCACTCTCTTTACTTACCATTCCTCACTCAACCTAAAAGCTCACGCCCTCATTGGTTGATTGTTCTCTTCCCTTGGATGTTTGACATTTGTCAAAGATCCAACAGAGGTCTCCTTGGCCTCTCATGTTATTTAAGAGACCTCTCACTCCCTCATTACACACCATTCTTCAGAGTATTGTTATGCTACTATTTTCTTACCATCTCCCTCTCTCTCTCTCTCTCTTGCTTCACTGCATTTGGACTTGAAGAGCTTGGAGCAACTTTGTTGCTACAACCTCTTCCCTTTGGAAATAAAAAGAGCTTTGGAGGAATCATGGAATTAGGGAATTGGTCTTGGCGGTCTTATCTATTGTGAGGTGAAATCATTCTTTGAATCTTTTGTGAATTGCTCAATAGTTGCTTGGGTAAATTAGTTTACTAGGCTAGGTGAAGCAATAGTATAGTTGTTCATATATATGTTTTGTATATGATGATAATATAAACTGTGTTGTATTATTTGTGCATGCAAGATATTATCTATTGTTTCATCTCACATTTGGCTCAAGGTTTGCAGGTTGCCTCAAGAGCATCTTTGGGATAGATTCAAGCAGGAATCTACCTTCACTGCTCATAAAAACTTCAGAAGCTTCTCTATTTCCATTTCATTTTCTGTCATTTATTCATTTCAGATTTTAGTTGCTAACAATCTTAGATAGGTCGATAAAATCAATTTAATTTTCTCGTTTTCACTTGTGAGGAATTTCTGTTGAAAAACAAGAATTTTGTAACTTTGTTTAAGTGTGTTGCAGCAAAATCAACAAACAATAGCTTGCTGATTTTTGCAGGTTCTCGCCAGGTTAAGGGTGCATGCTACCCAATTTCATCCACAACACACTTTCCAGTACCTCCTACAAAAAGTGGTAACTCTTTTCTCTTCTTTCTCTCTATCTAAATCACTGTAAACAAGCCCAAAGGAGTGTACCCGAGTGGCTTGCATTATTTTCATTCCATTTTTTTTTTACAAGTCTTAGTTAGTTTTCTTTTCTGTCTTTATTTCATAGTTTAGCTAGTTTAGTTGTGATATCTACATGCATGCTTAAAGTTAAAAATATCTAGAGTAGACCTCACACCTAAATGCTTGCTTAGAGCCCGTGGAGGCTTAGATTAAATCTTTATTTTTTGTTGAATGCAAGTCATTTACTTCTTAATTGTTTATCTTACACACATGCATGCAAACACTAGTATCATAATGGCTTAAATAATCGTCATTTTCAAATTCCAAGTCATTTCAAGTTCTTACTTTTCACATGCAATAGTTTCATATCTAAGAACTTAACTTTCAACTTCGGTTTTGGGTCCCCTAGGCCCTTTCCGGAAACTAAAATTCATAATAACATATTTTTGCATTTGAGCAAGCTTTAAACACTCAAACACACTTCAATACTTATTCCTTAAGGTTTAAAATTTATTATAATTAATAGGGCACCTTTACCAACCATCTTCGCCATTTAAAATGGGGTTGGAGGAAGGCAACGGAAGGTGCTAGGCCAGGGACGGTCTCACAGCGCGTGGCATCCTTTCTGAGAGTACTTTGATCGTAGGACTGACCTGTGGAGCTAGGGTGGGCCTCGTTGCCTAACTTCTTGAGCACCTAGTAGTTACTTGGTAATTGGGGGAGGAAAGTATTGGGTTGACACTTAGATAGGATTAAAATAAATCTCACTTAGTCACTTAATTTAATCCTTGGTCTACAACTTATCGGCAATTTACTTTTCACTTGCAAGCACACTGATCTCGTATCTTTATTTACATGCAAGTCATTTCATAAGTTGTGGAATATTATCTAAGCGGTTATATCTCTTATCTGGAACACTTTACATTTTCACGCACTTTCTATTTATTGTTGTTCCTGAAATTCATGGTGTGATCCTTCAAGAAGTTGCGCATCCACTTGGAGGCACTCTCTTGATTGGGTCTTGAGTGATTTTCATCTTATGTGCCATTGATAAGCAGTCCAATAGAGTACGAGCTATTGTGAGCATGCTTGGCTTGAAGTGTTGATGATTATCTTGTCTTGAGTATCTTTATTTCCTGCACATTTCAAGCAACTTGTTAGTATATTGTATATCTTGTATCTAGTCTAGTCTAACTCTGTATATCTGATATATTCTTTCTATATCTTTGTATCTAGTTGTATCTATCTTGTTGTAATATTTGTAATCTTGTAATCATTTTGTAATTTATCTCCCTTTAATCTAGTTGACCCCTTGCCCAATCTTAGGCACTAGTCTTAGTTGTCCTAGGAAAAGGTTTGACTTCTCATACTTATTTGTTGCATCTTTCATTGTTGCTTGACATCATAGGATAGATTTCCCCTATCCATTTAACTAATTAAAACCAACTCCTAGAACTTTAAACTCTAAATCTCATATAGTAACTAGGGTCTACCCCCCTTGGCTTCCCTAGGAGTTAGCCTAGATGGAAGAGGTTCAAGTCAAAGTGACAGCGTGGACTTTGAACCTAGGCATTGTGCCTCCAAGGACACACTAAGTGAGCAGGAATTAGCTCACGTTTGCAAGTGTGTATAAGTATGACAACATATTTGGCGTCGTTGCCAAGGATAAGTCACTTATCCTTGGTCAAAATGACTTAACTTATTCTTTTAGAACTAAACAATAAAAACCTTTAGTCCCTAAAAATTCTTTGAACTTGCATGGGTTGATTTCGTGTGATTCCTTTCCAAGTGGCAACTCCATTGAACAAATCTATCAGGTATATTACTAGAAGCGTTGCACAAGGTTTGATTTACTCTTTTCCTGAATCCAAAAAGGTTTATAGGAGGAGGATAAATCGCCTTGCCCCTAGGAGGCTACTTGAAAGTCTTGGAGAATAATCACTCATTGATATCCAATTCTTGTTCCAAATTAATAATCAAACAACTGTTAATAATCCCACTAATACTCCTAACGCAACCATGAGTGTGTTTTTGAGGCCTTTGAATTTTGCAGCAATCCAAGGTGCCCCACACCAAGTCCCTGAGAAAGCCATAGACAAGTTACCTACAATTCAGGGAAACAATGCAATCAATGCAAAGTCTCACATCTTGAATTTCCATATGTGTGTTGAAAGATATTGTAGAGGTCATAATGAAGAAGACGTAAAAATGACCCTTTTTGTGTATTCACTAGAAGGTGATGTGGCTGAATGGTTTACAGATTTTGATCCAGGTAAGTTTAGCACCCTTGATTCAATATTGGATGAATTTAGGAAGAGATGGGGTGATCAGAAGGAACATAGGTTTTAGTTAGCTGCCCCCACTTCTAGTCACAAGAAAGAGAATGAAATTGTCGAAGAGTTCAACACTAAGTTTAACAGTTTAGTGAAGACTTTGCATGATGATATAAAACCCTCAGATGTTGCAGTCTTGATATATTATATGGAGGCTTTTGAGGGGGAAATGAGGTATGTATTAAGGGATAAGGACCCTCAGACATTAAAGGCAGCACAAACCACAAATATCAAAATTGATAACATGCAGGATGCTAGGAAGTCTAACATTCCTGGTTTTACTAGAGGATCTTCTTCTCAACCTTATGAGGAGAAGAAGAAAAATGGTGAAACCCAAAAATCCTCTAATGATGGCATGAAGGAACTTACTCAATTGATTAAACAAATGGAAATTAATCATGCCAATCAGATCAAGCAAATGGAGATCAACCAAGCGAGCCAAAGCAATGCCATACAAAATCGGTTGATAGCCATGGAAAGGGGTCAAAATAATAGATCCCAACATAGGCCAAATGATAAGTGGCCTAAGAAGCCTCCTCCCTAGGATCAAAGACCACCAAATCCATTTGAATCCACTAACTGGGTTGACCACTAGGCTATTCATTATTGTAGACCGTGTGAGCAATTTCATGATGAGTCAATTTGCCAAGTCTTCCTTCACCTTAGTGATGAGATGGGACCTTATGGATTAGAAAATGAACAAGTTAATATGTTTGGTCATGAGTATAATGTTGGCAGGTATAATTGGATGGAATTGGGTAAACATAATGAGGGGGCAAGTAACATGAATTGCATGAGTGATGTTGTGGTGGATAAGGCAACAAAAAAGTTTGGTCCTAAGCCTACTCCACAACAAATATCTGAAATGGATAAATTTAGAGGCATTACCTACCAAAGGAATGGAAATAAAAATCAAAGTAAAAACCAAGCAAACTTTCCCAAGGTAGCTCCAACTCCCCCTAAGTCAAATGTATATGCAAACTTAGAATTAAATATTGAATTAGGAGGATGGTTAAGCAATGCAAAGATGATGGTGCCTGTGTCGAAAATAATGAAGATCGCTTCTCAGAGGGAGAAGTTACTCAGAGCCATAGATTGTCCTTCTCATAAAAGTTCTGACATTCCACCAACAAAAACTTATCAGGATGCACCAGTTATTTTGCAAAATATGGATAGGGGGAATGAAAAGAATAGACCCTTTTTCCTATCCTTTCTCATGAATGATTTTATTTTTCATAATTGTATGCTAGATTCAGGAGATACCCCACATGTTATGACTAGGAGAGGAATGGAACAGTTGAACTTAAGTATCTAGGCCTTATCATAACATTTGTGCTATGGATAGCAGAACCATAGAGGTGCATGGTTTGATTAAGGGATTATAAGTATACTTAGTTGCATTCCTAGATATCATGATTGAGATGGACATTGTTGTAATTGATGTGTAGGATACTTGGGGTATGTTGCTAAACAGAAAGACAACTGCAGATTTAGGTGGTAATTTACAGATGGGTTTAACTTATGCCACCATTCCAACTCCAAATGGTTCAACGTTTAGATTAAATAGGGAGTTAGAAAGAAAGTATCATGTGGAAGATCCTAGGAGAAAGGATTATGATATTGTGTATCAGGAAGTAGAAATGGGATGTTATGAGATAGAGTCTACTCCCATAACATCTACCAAAATGGACTTAAATAGTAAACCCCCAAGCATCTGTAATGTTTGAGACCCCATGGATTCTTTTGATGGGCTTTTTCTTAAGGAAGATTTGGATGAAAAAGATAATGGTTTGCCTCCTTCAGAATTAAAGTCAGAGTTGGATTTGTCAGTTAAAAACATGTTATCAGGTCAGCCTTCGTCAAATGAGTCAGTTAGATGTCAGAACAAGTCAGATGGAATTCTTCGGCCACACCCTCCTTATTTTCTAGAAATTGGGAAAATCAAGGATAGATATTATGATGAAAATCTAATGGAAAATAGTAAGGATGGTAAGTCAAATATTGATAAAGTAAAGTATACCATCCCTAATAAAAGATATGACAAGCCTTTCAAGGAAAAAACTAAGTTCACAGACTTTGTGCTTGGCACCTATGGAAAACTATCATAATTTTTTTAAGGAGGATTGTCCCAGGTGGCCTAAGGTTAGAAACTGGGATTCACATGAAAAGATCAGAAGTCAACATAAAGTATATCAGTCTTCTAGCAACTCTTCTCAGCCAGTGGGATGACATAAAGTTAGACATGCTAGTGAGAGGACCCCTCCTTGAAGATTTTCTTCATATGGCAACTTGGTGTCCAAAGGGACACCCTCTGTAACATATCTCTAACCCTTCTCCTTGTATTTCAGTTTTGTATTATTTTATTTATTATGTTGATATGTACTTAGAATTATTTTTGTATCATAGATTCATTTTGTAATTATAGATGTTGTACAATAGTTATTTCATTATGTAAATGTTGTTTATATCATTTTATTTATTCATTGTATATATGTATGCTTATGCTAGATATTGGTGAGCACCTTTTTGTAGATGTTGGATTCTCGTATGCTCTTCGTCCCGTGTGAGAATATTGAACACATGTCCCCATGTGGAGCCAGATGTTGACCACCTATTCAAATAGGGGATCAAATCCATTTACCATGAAGATATGCATCAACCAATGCAAATAAGTCGAAGACTTTTTGGTTCTACAGGGCAGTTTTTGCTCCAGCACACAGTTTTTGTAAGCAAGATTTTCGCACCCCTGTGTGGGTTAATATTGTAATAGGTTTGCATGGATCATAGTTAGGTCAGATACCTTAGGATTTCTTCATTAAGGGAGTTCCTTTCACTGAGTTTTTTTTATCCTCGGGATCTTAATCTGGCCTAACTAGCCTTATTAATTTCCCTTGAGTTTTTAACAATGTTGTATATGTCGTGTCGGGGAAAGTGTCGGCGAGGGTCCGGAAGAGATCATCTCGGTGACATCGGTGGAAAATGTCAGAATATGTCGGCAAGACCTCAAAAAAATACAAAAACAATCATTTTTTTCAATTTTTTTAAACTTGTAAAGCAACAACAACGTCAAATAAACACTTTTCTACATCAATATGAAAATACAACCAATAAATAAGATGCATAAGATGTCAAGTGGTCACATATCATTACTAAACTGAAAATTCTAAAACATGTTCCTGATAGGATGATAGTAGATACAAAATCACATCAACTGATCAAAATAAATGTATCTCATGAGATGAATCATCATGAGGCATCTATATACTAAATAGTACATGATAAAATGAAAATGATAGATCATAGGAATCCAAATCATTGATTCCCTCTATGTCGTGGTGTTGTTGCTGCTCTAGCCCTTATACAAGTAAAGGGCACCAATTTTCCTCTGGAAGTAGTAGGTGGTCGTGGAGGTACTCTAGATGAGGTTGGAGTAGAAGATCCAACTGCTCCATATGATCCCTCTGAGGTGGTAAGTGATGGGGACGAGGTGGAAGGAAAAGTGTGTTGCCTCCTCCCAGTGCCAATAGACCCAAGTCCAACTCTAGGTATGGCTCTCTGTGGAGGTGGTGGTGGCATTGGATCCACTGGAAGTCCAATCTCCTCCTCAGCCTCTGTATCCACTGGAAGTGGAACCTCCTCCTCCTCCTCCTCCTCCTCCTCTATTGCCCCCTCCTCCATCAAATTATCTGCATGCTCCTCCAACCACTCGGGTGCCTCCTCCATCTCAGGCTCCTGAATCTCCACCCTCCACTAACTGGTGGTGTCAATGTTATCCAATGAAATGGCTTCTATGTCAGGTTCTTTGTCAAGTTGCTTCACCCACAACCTTAGATTGTAGTAGACATATACCAAGTC
>ML809988.1:121623-145050 GCA_009831015.1 Picea engelmannii | reverse complement strand
CAATGACTTCATTGATCCAAGGAAGTTTTCCCATGTCCTCTAGAATCAAATCAATGCAATGGGTGGCACAAGGAATCCAGTACAAGGATGGATACCTCTCCATAAGCATCCTCCCAGCAACAACATAATTAGCAGCATTGTCTGTGATGACCTAGACAACAAACTCCGGGCCTATCTCTCGGATAAATCCATCCAACAACTCACATAATAATTGTGCATCTTTTGTATATGCACTTGCATCAACACTTTTGATAAACATTGTCCAAGAAGTCTAGAATTGATCTGCCCTTCCCATCAGTCCACCCATCCGACATCACGGTGCATCCGGTGGTCTTCCATGTTTCCCTGAGCTGAGCTAATATTTCTGTGCAGTCAGCCTTTTCCCCTTAAAGGAGACGCCCTCTCAAATCCTGATAGGAAGGGCCCCTATACCTCAAGCCAGCAATTGCAGCAGCTTCAAACATGGGATGGTAGAAGGGGTTATTGGCAATGTTAAAAGGTACATCACTCCAAAGAAAATATTTGGCCACAAGCTTGTCGGCCTCCTCCGTCTCTTTTATTTTAATCAATGACTGAATAGAAGGTTGCCACCCAGGTCTTGACCTCATCACAAAGTAAGATGAGGTTGATGAGGGGGCTGCAGAAGTTGAGGGCCATGTGGTTGATGAGTGGGATTGTGGTACTGCTAGTCCCCCCTCAGAGGCACTTGTTCCACTGTATCTATTTGCAATGGAATGTGCAAGTTCTTTTTTGTGAGCCTCGGTCGCATCCCTCTTATTAGCCATATCAATGAGTGATTGGTTTGCAATATGCACAATTTCCGGGGTACTTTTTGGAAAAGGATCCACATCAAACCCAGGGATTTTGGCAAGGTGGTATTTCAAGCGGCTAATTCCGGCAAAAATATTTTAGCCGCAAAGATTGCATGTCAATGCTTGTCTATTGGGAAGTTGCACTGGTTCACCATACACCCAAATTGGATCCAATGCCTTCGGCATTTTCTTTAGATGAAAATATTAAACCTATGGCACAAACAAAAACCAAAATAAACACACCATAATGCAAAGGTTAAATAATTATTAATAAGAGATAGATGAATTAGAATGATTGAATCTTCCATTCAAAAACAATAAGAAGAGGCACATTGCACAATGCAAACCCTAGCCTAACTCTAAAAATTAAAAAAAGAAAGTTCAAATCTTCAAACAAATGAAAAAAAAAATGTTTTTTATCATACCTGGAAATCTTGATCTCTTCGCTGGCGCTAATGGAAGCAATATCCTTGGCTTTCTCCTCCTTGTATAGATGCACGATGGTTTTCCTCACACCTCTCTAGCTCTCTCACACTTCACAAGTGAAATAATAAAGAAAAAAAACCACCGGCGGCCTTTAAAACCCCTCACGCACTTTAATTTTGCCAAAAAAATGGAGCAGGCCGACACTTTCCATCGACTCGCAAGATATTGTGAAAGTGTCACGGGTTAATGAATGTGTCGCAACACATTCAATGTTTCGGAAATGTCATGACATTTTCAAATGAAAATTTCGGCAAGGGGAAAATTTTGGCAAGTGTCGCGACATTTACGTTATATCGCCGACATATTCAACAGTGGTTTTTCACTCCCACTAGCAATAATTCCTCCAAAGTGGTGAAAAACGTTCTAGTGAAGTCATCCTCTGGTAGCTAGTGTTAAGGAATGATCTAAATGACAATGTAAGACGACACAAAAAGTTTTGTGATTTTTAGTCAAGTCTAGATAGGTTTTTTTAATTAATTAAAATTTCTTAAGGTTGGGATTTTAATTAATTAATTGATTGATTGATTTTTTATAATTAATTTAAAAGCTAGGTCCCTGTGCTTTTGATAGGGGTATTTGTACAGAACAGAAATGGAAAGAGACCCCCTACACCCTTGGACCAATTTTCAACTCGTTCAGACAAGTTTTGTTAGGGTTTTGTCCACTTTGGAGTCTTAGTCAAATAAAAACAATTTTAATTACTAACCCAAGACATGAGAAAAATGTCAATTTTGTAAATAATGAGATAATGGAGTAAAGTAATGATGAATGATGTTGATAGAGACTATCCTAACCCATCCCAACCCATTCCTAGCCATTACCCACCTCATAACTCACACTTTAATTAAATCCCCCTTGGGATTTGCACCCCCAATGGGAAATGCGCCCCCACTTCATTTAAAAGTTGGAAACTCACTTAAAGTGAGTCGTGGGCCCCTCCTTTATCTCCCACATCACCTTTAGAGTGTTTTAAACACACTCCTCCATACTCCTCACTCAACCCTCACACCTTCCCTAGGAGCTTGCGCTTTCCTTCTTCAAGAAAGTGGAAACATCACATTAAAAAGTGGAAATTGCTTTGAAAGAAAGCGCAGGCCTCCTCCTTGACCAATGCACCTTCATTTGATGGCCAACTCACCCTCCACTCTCCTTACTTGCCATTCCTCACTCAACCTAAAAGCTCACGCCCTCATTGGTTGATTGTTCTCTTCCCTTGGATGTTTGACATTTGTCATAGATCCAAGAGAGGTCTCCTTGGCCTCTAATGTTATTTAAGATACCTCTCACTCCCTCATTACACACAATTCTTCAGAGTATTGTTATGCTACTATTTTCTTACCATCTCCCTCTCTCTCTCTCTCATTATTGTTCATCTTGCTTCACTGCATTTGTTCTTGAAGAGCTTGGAGCAACTTTGTTGCTACAACCTCTTCCCTTTTGAAATAAAAAGAGCTTTGGAGGAATCGTGGAATTCGGGACTTGGTCTTGGCGTTCTTATCTATTGTGAGGTGAAATCATTCTTTGAATATTTTGTGAATTGCTCAATAGTTGCTTGGGTAAATTAGTTTACTAGGCTAGGTGAAGCAATAGTATAGTTGTTCATCTATATGTTTTGTATATGCTGATAATATAAACTATGTTGTATTATTTGTGCATGCAAGATATTATCTATTGTTTCATCTCACATTTGGCTCAAGGTTTGCAAGTTGCCTCAAGAGCATCTTTGGGATAGATTCAAGAAGGAATCTACCTTCACTGCTCATAAAAACTTCAGAAGCTTCTCTATTTCCATTTCATTTTCTGTCATTTATTCATTTCAGATTTTAGTTGCTAACAATCTTAGATAGGTCGATAAAATCAATTTAATTTTCTGGTTTTCACCTGTGAGGAATTTCTGTTGAAAAACAGGAATTTCGTAACTTTGTTTAAGTGTGTTGCAGCAAAATCAGCAAAATAACTTGCTGATTTTTGCAGGTTCTCGCCAGGTTAAGGGCGCATGCTGCCCAATTTCATCCACAACACACTTTCCAGTACCTCCTACAAAAAGTGGTAACTCTTTTCTCTTCTTTCTCTCTATCTAAATCACTGTAAGCAAGCACAAAGGAGTGTACCCAAGTGGCTTGCATTCTTTTCATTCCATTTTTTCTTTACAAGTCTTAGTTAGTTTTATTTTTTGTCTTTATTTCATAGTTTAGTTAGTTTAGTTGTGATATCTACATGCATACTTAAAGTGAAAACTATCTAGAGTAGACCTCACACCTAAATGCCATCTTAGAGCCCACGAAGGCTTAGATTAAATTTTTATTTTTCGTTGCATGCAAGTCATTTACTTCTTAATTGTTTATCTTACACACATGCATGCAAACAATAGTATCATAATGGCTTAAATAATCGTCATTTTCAATTTCCAAGTCATTCCAAGTTCTTACTTTTCACATGCAATAGTTTCATATCTAAGAACTTAACTTTCAACTTCGGTTTTGGGTCCCCTAGGCCCTTTCCGGAAACTAAAATTCATAAAAAACATATTTTAGCATTTGAGCAAGATTTAAGCACTCAAACACACTTCAATACTTAGTCCTTAAGGTTTAAAATTTATTAGACTTAATAGGGCAGCTTCACCAACCATCTTTTCCATTTAAAACGGGGTCGAAGGAAGGTAACAGAAGGTGCTAGGCCAAAGATGGTCTCACTGCACGCGACGTGCTTTTCAGGAGTACTCTGATCTTAGGACTGACCTGTGGAGCTAGGATGGGCCTCGTTGCCTAACTTCTTGAGAACCCAACAGTTACTTGGTAATTGGGGGAGGAAAGTATTGGGTTGACACTTAGATAGGATTAAAATAAATCTCACTTAATCACTTAATTTAATCCTTGGTCTACAACTTATCGGCAATTTACTTTTCACTTGCAAGCACACTGATCTCGTATCTATATTTACATGCAAGTCATTTCATAAGTTGTGGAATATTATCTAAGTGGTTATATCTCTTATCTGGAACACTTTACATTTTCACGCACTTTCTATTTATTGTTGTTCCTGAAATTCATGGTGTGATCCTTCAAGAAGTTGCGCATCCATCTGGAGGCACTCTCTTGACTGGGTCTTGAGTGATTTTCGTCTTATGTGCCATTGATAAGCAGTCCAATAGATACGATCTATTGTGAGCATGCTTGGCTTGATGTGTTGATGATTATCTTGTCTTGAGTATCTTTATTTCCTGCAAATTTCAAGCAACTTGCTAGTATATTGTATATCTTGTATCTAGTCTAGTCTAACTCTGTATATCTGATATATTATTTTTGTATATTTGTATCTAATTGTATCTATCTTGTTGTAATATTTGTATTCTTGTAATCATTTTGTAATTTATCTCCCTTTAATCTAGTTGACCCCTTGCCCAATCTTAGGCACTAGTCTTAATGTCCTAGGAAAAGGTTTGATTGTTCATACTTATTTGTTGCATCTTGCATTGTTGCTTGACTTCATAGGCTAGATTTCTTGGGAAAAGAAAGCTTGGAAGCCCAACTATCTTCAAAAATGCATAAAAGGAAAGAGAATTGGAGAACTAAGAGTGAATGAAAGCTGAAGCCAGGTAAGAGGTAGCCTGAATGAGAACTAGAGATCTACAGAGCAATTCGTGAGAGAATATAGAATTCTGTGTGGATTGATTTTTTTCCAATAAGGCGAAGAAGACAATCCAAAGGAGGAATTGATTGTCAAGGCAGAAAACAAGAAGTTATTTTTTTATTCTTGAGAATTTCCAAGTTGCACAGAAGGTCATCAGAGCCATTGGTAAATCTAATATTTTTCCATCAGTGCCATTGTAATTTGAATATATGCCTGAGATTAATTTAAAGCCAAACAAGAGCCATTATTTGTTGGTTTTCCCAAGATTGGGTTTCCAAGGTAATCTCTGCATTATTGTTATGTTCATGATTATTTACTTCACCTCTGTTTTCTACAGATAGATTATAGTTTGTAAGTTTTATTTGTTGAGAATGTAGCAAGAAAGATCTTCCACGCATTGTAGTGCCTTAGCATGGTGGAGTACAATGAAACATTAGCTAAGTTGATTAATTAACTTTTCCTAATGTCTAACTTAGGAAAATGATTGTTGATGTGTTATATTCTTCAGTTGACTTATTGAGCACCTTTTCTAAGGTTAAAGTGAAAATAATTTAAGTGATGGATCTTTTAATCTAGACCATCCATCTCATTGAGTGACAGAGAGTTGATCTCATCCCTCCATCCTTATGAGATTAGGTTTTCACTTGCTCATGAGGGTATAAGGAAAATCGACTTGGCTAAGGAGGGCGCATTATGCATGAGAGAGATCGATTGAAGGAGCATCGATCTAAGGTTTGAGAGAAGAGGGTTTTGCAGGGAGACAAAGGAGGACTTCCAACTGAGAATCAGCCCATTTCCAGGGTCAAGCAGAGGTCGTATCTACCAGCCATGCAGAGGAACCATAGAGCGTGACGTAGGGTGCATGCAGGGGCCGTATGACTCACATAGAGGCACTTGTGTAGGGTTTTTATGAAGTGCTAGGGTTCTAGAGGTTGAGAAAGGGGTCGTACTTCATATTGGAGGAATTTTGTTGAGGTTTGGCTCAATATTTTGAGGAGGACGATTTTCTGTGAGAAGATCTCTATATTTTCCCGTTGAATAATAAAAATCTCCAAATCTATTGCATTGGTTTTCCCTTCAGGGTTTTTCCAGGGACTATTGTCCAAAAATATTTATGTACATGTGATGTGATTGATGTTATCTTCTACTATTAAGTTCCTGGTTAATATTTTGTTGTGCATAATTATTTTTCGTGGAAATAACCTAGCGAAATCAGTGAAAATAAAAATAAATTGGTTAATTTGTTGGGTTTAGAAAAATTTCACATTATTACAATCATATTTAATTCATAATGAAATAGTGAGCAAACTTCTACATTTAAATTAATTCGCATTTTAATATTCATGTCAGCGAGACACATAGGCCATAAGCCTACCATTTATCAATCCCTTCCGCCACTCCCCTAAAACCTTTTGGCACACCCTTTTCCATAGACACACCGCTCTCCTCCTGGTTTTAGAACCCCAGTCCATGTTGGCTTAGCTCCCTACCCACATTATATTTTGTTATCTCTTCTCCTTCCACAACAACACACGTGGTATCATAGGCAATTGATGAGTAAGGCTTCCATGTCATGTTTCTTAAACATGGTATTTTCTCCCTTGACTCTCTGATTGCTAAATTGTTTAATCATGTTGTTTGTTTTGGTTTTCAACAGATTGGTCCCAACCCATCATCCACCTAATCCTCAACTCAAGGACCAACTAATATCTTAATAACTATAGAACCATCATGATCAGACACACCTTCTCAAAGCTCTATGTTGTAGTTCTTCTCTTACTACTTTCCGAGGAGTTTGAGAGGAGGCATCCCAGGGCCAGAGGACATGCACGTTTCTGCCCAAAGTATAGGACTATTGACCACACTTTCTCACTCAAGGCCATTATGCAATCCAAGGATATCCTCACGATATGCCTCAAACATTTGATAAGTGGTTGCCTAAGTTTCCTGGAAACACTGTCATCGTCGTTGAAGAGCATGTAGATGTCTTTTATATGTGCTTTCAAATCACCCTCTTAATAATGACAATTAAGATGTGTTATGAAACTTTTTGTTTCTTCTTTAGTTGAGGATGCTAGAAAATGGCATAATAACCTCCCTGATAAGAGAATTAAGACTTGGGAGTATTTTCATAATACTTTCATGAAAAGATGGGGCACAAAAAGGGATCCTAAGATGTTATTACTGCAATTTAATGACATAAAGAAGAAAAATAATGAATCAGTCAAAGAATTCAATACAAGATTTGAGAAGTTGCTTCAACAAATTCCTGATGACATTAGCCCCAAGGATAAAGATGTCCTTCTTTACACAAATTCCTTTGAGGGGCAATTTGGATTCATGCTTAGGGATAATTCCTCGAAGAATCTTGTAGAAGCACATGAGCAAGCTGCCAAGATTGAGGAAAATCTCCTAATTTCCAAAGTAGAACATTTCCATGATCCTCGTGCTAAGGCTGAGACTAAGCCTAAAACTTTACATAATACTGAACCAACCAATGATGCTTATTATCCAAAGATTTGAACAAATGACAATTGAACTTACTCAAAACCAAAATCTCCTTATGAGTAGAATGACTAATATAGAGAGAGCTCAACAATAAAATGTTTCTCCTAGACCCCCATTTAGCAATAATCAACAACCAAGAGGAAATTCATAATGGAAACCAAGATCCCCTAATGAACAAAGAGTTCCTAATACCCTAGCGCCTACTAATGTGATCAACCAATAGGTTGGCCCTTGGTGTTTTCCTTATGGTTATTCTCACTAGGAGCATGAATGCCCTAGAGTCCATAATAATGGTGATGATGAAGACCCTAATAATTGTGAACACATGAACTTCATTAATACCTTGGATCATGTCTACACCATATCATCACAAGAATACTACAATGTTACCTTTGAACAACTTGAACGAAGCAAACAAGAAGCCGCTAGGAAAGCTAGGTTGGAAGTCCTAACTTCTAAGTCTAATGGATGAGGAATCTAGGGAGAAACTTAGAAAGAAGTAATATTTAACTTATTCTAGAAGAAATAATGCGCCTAAGGCCCCCCAGTGATCCTAGAATGTAGCAGGATTTTTAGAAGGATGCAGGTTGCAGGTCTTGGAGTAATAGATATGTTGAGGTTCTCATGTGCTCTACTATAAGCATATGTCCCCATGTTGGAGCTAGATGTTACCCCCTCTCACCTAGGGGTAACTAGAGGAGATCATGTCTCATGGTTCGCAATGAAGACAATGATCCCAATGATGATGATGATCAGTATTCTCCACAGATAGCAACCCCTCAGATGCCTTCCCCCTCATCTATCTTAGCTCATTTCACTTGATTAGCATGGTTCATCTGATGATGGTGGCCTAACACACATGGGGTACCGTAGTCATTGTTTCATATAAAGTGTCACATTTAATGCATTAGTCATTTAGGTGAAGATCATGGGTTGAAGTCAGATAATGTATTATGAGCTTGTAAGTTATGATTTTTTCCTTGTTTCACCTTGGTGGCCATCATTTGTGTCCTAGTCCAATGTTGTCACTCTGGTGGAACAGGGGTACTATTGGGAGGCCTTGATAGGGGTAATGTACCGCTCCCTTTCATACTTAACACTTTTCATCTTGGGGCCTTTCGTAGTGTCCTATATTTTGGTAATGGTTGTTACATGTACACCAAAAAGGCTAGTGGTTCGT
The DNA here is from genome assembly GCA_009831015.1 of Picea engelmannii. NCBI lineage: Eukaryota > Viridiplantae > Streptophyta > Pinopsida > Pinales > Pinaceae > Picea > Picea engelmannii. The sequence continues at coordinate 136,434 of ML809988.1, read as the reverse complement.
TCTCCTATGAGAATAAGGGATAGAATGTTGAGGTTGATACAGTTGATAGAAAAAATGAATAAAAAAGAAAGCAAGTTATAAAAGAAAGAAGAAATATGGGATAATAAATGACCAAATTCAAAAGCCAAAGGTTAGCTTGAGCTCTTCCCCCTCGCTATGAGGCAATCGCCCCTAGTCCTAATGCACTAAATGCATATCAATTAAAATGACTTAATCCTAGTAAGAAAAATAATGAATGCTTGAAACCTGAAAAGGGGACTTGCAAAAGCAATAAAAGCGTATCAAAATGAAAGAAAGGGTTTGTATTTTGGAATACACACACTATCGAGGAAAGGGTATCTCAAGCAGCAAGCACTCCCTCTACAAAGGCACTCATGGAGATGGATGAAGCATGGTTACCTTCATGTCAATGACTCCATAACCATGAAGTAAACCCAATGCCACATCATCATTATATTACACTTTGATGGGTTTTCTGGGAACTATCCCTCTACCTGGGTACTGGCACACCTGATAGGGTCTTATGATGGTCCTCCCATACATAAACTTAGCCAATTGCATAAAGTCTTGAGCTAGTGTGAAGTTTGAAGAAGATGCCTAATGTGAATTGCTTACTTGGATTTTGTATTAAGTAGTGGCTTACTTTGTATGATTCTAATGGCTCTTGTATCTTGTAGTTATTAGTTTTACTTGATTTTGTGGGATTTATTTGATCATGATGCACCCTTGACATGGTCCTTAAGAGGATGGTTTTATGATGATATCCAGGAAATTGTACACTATGCGGAGGACGTTGCACATTTGATACAAAGCGTTGGGCCATATAATTATTGGACATGTCTTGGGGCACCTCCCCACACCTCCTAGACCTTGGACGATGGACATATGAGCTCGGATGTTGCACATACCTCATGATTTACTATTGAGAGGGTAGAAATCCTTGTTATCGTTCAATTTGTACTTATTCCAAAGAAAAAGGTTAAGGGAAGGAAAATTGGCGTAACGAGAGGTTATCCTATCACTGTCACCTCAACAGGATACCTCTTTCTATTTAGGGTTGATGGCCCAAGGGAGACGTCCCTGGTGACCTGGGGGTTTGAGAAGGCAAAGGTTAAAGTGTTTATAAAAGTATCCCCTCTCACAAGTCACACTGATCAAAAAGTTCGAAGGTTTTAACCAATGAAGTAATGAAGTGCTTAGATGTACCTGCCCGAAACAATGCAACAAGAAAACAATATCTTTTGCAAGTACAACTTGTTGTTAGCACTTCATAAAACCATGGACTTATCAATAAAAGAAATAGTTGATGTATGATGAAGCAAACAAAATTTTCTAACAACAATGTTTATAAGATAATAGCTTCACAATAAATGCCTTGAAATGGCTTCACAATGAGCCAAAATAATCACTCAATATTATCAAAGTACTAGCATTTGTTAGAAGCTAATAAGGCAATGAATAAATCAAATTTACAATTGCTTTTAGGTTCTTTTAATGTTGCAATAGATGGTTGTAGTTTACTTTTGTAACGACAAAAAGTAGGTTAGTAGATTAGTCTATTCTAGGGTTAGGAGAAGTTAGTAGAGAGCTTAAGGTAAAGGTTTTGAGAGTAGTTTTCATCAATCACTCAATTGTAAGGCTTAGATCAGTTCTTTTAGGGTAAATGGAGTCTCTTTTAGCAACGAAAATCTTGAAGGAACAAATTGATAATAAGGGAGCTAGAGACAAGAAGGTTAATGATTGAAGTGTTGGTAGCCCAAGGCTTCAATCACTAAACCCTAGGGGGGAAATGGCCACTAGGAAGTAGGTAACCCTAGGCCCTAGTAGTTTTCCTCCTTTAGCTCAAGGATGAAACAGATGACGGTTAGATGAAGCAAAATATGCTAGTGTGTTGAAATGGAAAGGCCCTTAGCAAAAATCTTCAATAAAATAGGGTGTCTAGCATAATCTAGTAGGTGAAAGTTATTGAGGCAAGAACAATAACATGTGCTTTAGCCTCCTAGGGTTTTAAGCTAGCAATTTCATAATCTTAGAATAAATGCAAGATAAATACACCATAACCATTCAATGAACAAGAATTGCAGAAAATTTACTTACATTCACCAAGAATCATCTAGCAATAGGCCTAGTGGAAGACTTCCACAAAGAAAAATGCTAAAACACACCAAAATTAGCCTCCTTCAAGAAGTGCGCACTAAATTTCAGCCAAGAAACCCTAATTAGGACGCAAATTTCAGACCTCACTTAAGTGTGAATGAAATATGAAGAAAAATAAGAGAGATTTTTCCCTTATTTATACAGTTACAAATTACAGTGACCTTTAATTTACAAATTAGGTCAAAAAGGCCGACGTGGCCAGTTAACATGTAATATCCAGTTTTTACATAAAAATGACAGTATAAACCCTAAATCAAGAAGAAAAGGTGATGTCATGCCCCTTTAGGGTGACGTTAGGCCTCTCTGGTGAAATGTTGGCCTCCAGGAGAAAAACGTTTGGCCTCCCAAGGCCTCTCGACCAAGCCACACATGACACTTGGCACACAATTGCCTCCAAAGTGTCCATCAAACGTTGGGTGACGTCAAGGGTCACGGAGGTGATGTCATGGGCCTTCCAAGGACAACATCATAGTGGGAGGGCAAGACCCCGCTGGGTCCAGGCCTGCTAGGTTGTCTCTAGTGGAATGCCCTCCTCTCTCTCTGATGCAAGCCTCTGACATGTGTCTGCCCCTAGTTGGGGTCTCAACATCCATCTGGTGGGATTTTAGCCCTATGGAGGTCCGAACTAATCATCTCCCCATGTGTACCTATCTGTCGGGTGTGTCCCTGCAACAACAACAAGTACGCCCTCCATGGGCTCATAAGTCACAGGGATCATAGCAATGTCGATCACATCTAATAATCAAGTTATCTAAACATGTGCATAAAACCCCCTTTCCTAGACAAGTGCTCAAAGACGTTATGTTATTCTATAAGCCAGGTTTGGAGAGGATGTCAGGAGGTCCTACAAGGCTAATTCTCATTGGACGTGGGATGTTTCCAGGTGAAGAAAAATCCAGGCCATGTAAGTGGATGAGGTGGTGTAGGGATGTTTGCGCAATGGGTGCAATGATGACAGGGGAACGTATGGCTTACCTGTGGGTGGCTCTGAAGAGGGTGAGATGCACCTTGTCATGGATGCAAATTTTTCCAAGCCCATTCAATGCCTTTTATCTTTTATCTTATTGCTTTTTCTTTCAAGAGTCTAGTTAGGGGACACTTCCCTAGTGTGGTGACCAGTGGTGACAATGTTACCCACAAGCATTTCACGGAGATGAGAAGGTTGGTTCATGATGAGACCCCCTTTATCTTAGCTATTCCACCAAGAGACACTACCCTAGCGTGGTGACCAGTTGAATGGTAGTTTCATACTGCTACATGCCCATGGACCTAATAGGTTGGCTCGTGATGAGACCCCCTATCCTCCAACTAGGTCTTGATTTTGTTATTTTATGGGTCCCTCTGTTTCTTGCTGATAAGCTTTTTATTGCTTTCTCGGGGATCCCTGGGTGAAGCATCTGAAGGTTTTTTTCTTTGGATTTTATCTTTTTCCATCTACTTTTACCCTCTGGGCCTTTAGCCCCTTCTTCCCACAAGGTAAGGTACAACCCTTTGCTAGCTTGGCAAACCCAATGCCTGAACCAATGTAGGGGATGGATGAGAGGGAAAAAAATGAAAAGTGATAAGTATGTTGGGAATGGATGATGACCTTTCATGAACCCACCCAGTGGAATCTCAAACCCTATGGGAACCAACTTGCTAGGGCATCCTGTCATTCCCCCCTAGTTGTGGACAAGTGGAAAGGCATAAGGTCCAAGCACACGTCAGAAGTAAAAAATAATTGAATGCACATATTCAAATGTTTTGAGAATTAGAGTGACACATACCATGATACCCAGACTCATTACCTCATGGAGAAAGTTCCATTGTTGTTGAAGGACCAGGCCGATGGGATGGATGTTGATGTTGCTAACAAGGTGGAGGCCCTGATGAAGAAAAATGGGCCCTCTAGGGCCAGGCTCAAGTCAATATGGCTCTTGGTACTCCATGTCTCGGACCTGTGGGCCTCAAGACATAATCTCCTTAGTTATCCCTAGGCTAGGTATAACAATCCCCACAGGCTGGACAATGCACCCCTGAGCATATTGGGGTTTGATTAGATGATGTTGCACTTGGAAATTATGCCACACCTCTTTGGAGAGATCATGGAGCTCCCTTCACCTATGACATCACACCTTAGCCCTTGGACGTTGCATTTATGATGATGATGATGTCATAGTTTGATGCTTGTTAGGTTGATCCACCATGGGGGCATCCCTTTTGATGATGAGTTGACACTTGATGGTGATGAGACATGACTCTTGGGTTCAGAGATGTGACCCTTGACAATGCTTGCACCCTTTGATGGGGAGACGTGGCCTTTGGAGGCACCTTTACCCTAATAGAGAATAACAGCATAGCTTAGGAGGTTCTCACACTCACACCTGTCACTTTTGAGGGGACGTTTTGATGTATTTTCACTTTATCTTTATGTTGGAGGCTATTTGGGGGTCGGCCTTGACCTATCGACTTTGTATCATGGATATTTTATGTTTTTAAGGGCTTTTGAGGGTTGTAGCACTAGGGTTTCCTCATATAAGAAACCTAGCACTCCCTCATTGTCAAATCAGAACTCACACTTGTGGAGAATCGCTTCTCTTGTGTTCTTATCTTCTTTTCTCATCATGGAGTACTTATGCGCACCTCTTGGGGAGTGAGTTTGTGGATTCTTTCCTTGTTTTGGTGGATGGTTCATGAATTAGGGTCTCCTCGTGCATAGTGACTTGGTATAGTTTGTGTTCTTTCCAAGTATTTATATTTGTTCATGGTGTTTTAAGTATATTCTCTATCTAATGGTTGATAAGTTACATGTTATCTTGTTTCCCTTGGATAATCTTGTTTGGAACCCTAGAAGGATTGTAATTGTGCATCCCTTTCCTTGTTAATCATTCATTTTAAGCTTTTTTAAGCATACAAGGTCAAATTTAGGGATTGTGATTGTACATCCCCTTTAACTTGTCTTGTTTGTGAAATTATAGAGCTTGTGATTGTACAACTCTAGGGTTTGACCTTGTTTCCACCTTGACCTCTTGCTCGATGCCTTAGAAGACATAGGATGGTACCTAGGGTTTGAGATTGTTCTACCCTAGGGTTTATTTTCCTAAAAGATTAATCCTAGGTTTGTGATTGTACAAACCTAGGGTTTTAGTCTTTAAGCCTTCTCTTGCTTATGCCTCCATTGAAGGTTCCATTGACTCCATATGCCCAAGGATTTAATATGACACTAGTATTTTCTTGCTTCAAGTGATATAAAACCCTAGTTTATCTCTTTCTCTCTCAACATATTGTGCTAGCTTAGGAATAATTGCATTGCATCCTCATATTGCTATCATTCCTAGCCTAACATCTTGCATCTTAGAATAGATTCATCATCTAACATCATTATTGTTGTAATAATTGCATTTTCATCCATTAGAGCTTGTCATATTGCATCTACTTAACATAGTTTAATGCTCTTTCTTTCAAGCAATCATTAGTTTATGGTTTGTTAGTCTTTTAATTGATGTTTGGCATATCTCCCATAGTATCATTGCTGATTTTAGGACTGTTTCATTGTTGTTGTTATAAACGTGCTACGAGCTGAATTATCTTATCTTTCATTCAAGTTTATTTACATCTTTCATTTTTCTTTTGATAGCTAGTGTTTCGGGGCATTCAATTTAATTTTATAGATTAATAAACATCATTGATTTCCTTAGCAACACCCCTCATAGACGCACAATCAATTTGCTTTGTCTAATTCATATTGACCTTGCCCTTAACCTTGACCTAGATAATCAAAAAGCCAAGATAGGGGGCCATAGACTTTCCTTAGATTGCTATAGGATCCTTTGAGGTTGCTAGGTAAACCTCCCTTGTGTTGGATCTCTTTCCTTCACTAAAACGAGGGAAGTACTTTCTTAGGTGACAGTGGCAATTACTTCCATATGTTACACAAGTCAAGCACCTTGTGAAGGCTTTGCCCAAGTGCTAGATTTTGTGATAATAGGATTTAGAGCATGACAAAGGTTAAGCAAAGGAATTAATGAGCATCTAAGGTTGATCACCCTCTTCAAGGAGGTGGCTAAGACATGTTGAAGACAAAAATAAACCGTAGTGGAGGAGTTTCCACACATTTGGAGGCATATTTCACCTTTGAGGTATTTGGGGGCAAGGATACATTGTTCAAGGCCTTTTCTACATATTTGAAGGCAAATTATTTGCATGAGAAGGTGTCATGTGGCATTGAAGGAAAATTCTTTGCATGAGGAAGTTCCATGTGGCATTGTTGAACTATCGAAGGAAAAAAATTTTCTTATGAAGATGACAAGTGGCATTATATACCCTTTGCATGCATTCAAAGGCAAAAGGAGCAAAATGTCAAACATGGAGGAACCTCAGAACACGAAATGTGGCAAAGGAAAATGTTAGAGGAGGAATACCCTAGCTTAGAGTGATTCCATGTGGTAGTATAAATGTTTCAATAGTCAAAGAAGGTCTCTTAAAGAAGAGCGTTCCACTCCAAGGGTAAAAAAGGATGATATTTATGGCTTAAATCATGGTGCTAGCCCCTAAAAGAGGGACACCGTCCTCAAAGGGACATTTCAAGCATGTTAGAGGGTGTTTTATGAGGCATTACACACTGATCAAGGCATGAGTCACATATTTGGAGGAGCAAATTGTGGTTTAATCAAACCCTAAAAACACTCTGAAGAGTACCCTACTTCTAGGGTTTTAGCTCCCATTTACTATTATTTTAATCATTAGAATTTGATGTAAAAGGTATAAATAGAGGACAGATTCATTTTCTAGAAGGATGGTGGGAAGTGTGTGAGTTCCCCTCCAAGCTTGGTTGAAGATCTTTTTTGGGAGGTAGATGTTAAGGGACAAGTTTAATGTGAGGTTTCCAACTCTCTTTTTCTCTTTCATGGATGACTAGGGTTTTTTGCAAGGATTGCCATTGTTTTTTTGTCGCTGAAATACTCTTTGAAGAAGGGCAATCTTGCTTCAATGAGAGGACATTGGGGTTGAGGTGAAACCTTCCCTATATCTTGATGTAACTTGGATAATTAAAGGAGTTTTTCGTTGTAATTTTTTGGTTAGGGTTGTTCATTCCATATTTGAGGGTCATTTTAGCCAAGAAAGAAAATTAAGTGTGGCATGCCATGGCTCTCTTGATCTTGTGATGAAATCAGATTTGAAAAGATGATGTATTGTTGGTTGTTCATTCAATAAGAAGGTTGACCAACCTTGTCTACTTCATCTATGGTTTCATATGTGTCTATTCCTTTATTATTCAGGGTTATACGTTATTACTTCGTTGTAATTTCATGGTTGTCATGGTGTATCTTGTTGAATGGTTCTCACTTATTCTTCCATTATTTGAAAAATTGTTTTGGATTAATTATGGTGCATAAATGAATGGATTAATTACTTCTTCTCCATAATATTCAAACCCTCTTGTTCTTATATATTGACTCCAATCCCCAATTGGATAAGCGCTTGTCTTGGCAATCCACCATCTCTTTATTTCTAAAGAATATGATAAATGTATTCTCTAGGGTTTCCCCTCTTGTGTCGGAAAAGAACTACCCTAAAGTGAGAGGAAAAGTTGTTGTGGTGACATTGGGAAATCTTCCTAAGTGCCTTTAGGGTTGCACTTCGTCCAAGGGCTCGAATATATTTGAGTGTAGGTTTGGGAAGTAACAAGTCATTTGACCCACATGCTCAAAAAGTGTGTGGTCAACTCTCTATTCCTTGTTTGAAGGAGTCTTGTTGATCTTTGACACTTGTGTTCATAGTAGCTTTGTTGCATCATTTTTAGTTTCAACATTCTCTTTTCCATATTTTATGTCATTTTTTTGGAGTCTATTATTTGAAAACTTTGTAGGATTTGATTCCTTGATTTGATTGTCCATGCATATGCTCCTTTAAACTTGTGCTTTCTTTGTTGGTTTAGAAGAGGTTCTTATGAAGGTGTTTTGGGGGCTATGTTAGTTTTGGTTACTCCAAACTTGTTTTATATTATCCTTCAGTTGAATGAGCACTTAGTGTATGAAAAACACTTTGCTTGGAGGGAGATTGCCTCACGGGAGAGAGTCTCAATGATGGAATTTCATTTCATAGTCTACTTTCCATCTATTTTGTCACTTGGACTACGAGGCTGCATTTGTTGTATAGAAATACATGGAGTGGGTGAGTTGACACTCGAGGATGCATGAAATATGTTGTGTTGCATAAAAATGTGGAGTAGGTGAGTTAGCACTTGTGGGCATGTGCCTACCTACTTGGCATATGTAGAGTGTGTTATCACACAAACCTGCACTTCTGGAGATAACGTCCTAAAGCTCAAGTGCATCCTTGGTGAAACTAAGAGGGAGGCCATTGTCACCTCACCAACTCTCTTCTTCACTTTAGGTCGGCTCTTCTTTGGCTCAAGGGGGGCTTCCCTAAGATAAGATTGTTGGGATTTAGTGCACTAAGTTTCAAGGTGATATGAAGAGTAAATCCAATTGTTATCACCCTATAAGTTATAGGATCAACTGGTGACTGGGATATTATCTGTCTCTAGTGTTTTTTGTTGACAAATGATTTTTCATTCTGCAAATAATTTGAAAAAGAAAAGAAAAGAGGGCTTAAAATAATTTCAATAAAATCCCCATGCAATAATAGTAACTTGGTCCATACCTTTCAAGAATGGCCAAGTTCTTTTTAATTGATGTTGATGGGGTAGTGAATGAGTTTGGCTAAACAGTTTAATCTTAGCCAAAAGTGTCTAGGTTAGATTAGTGAATAAATCTAGCTAGACTGTCTAATCTTGGTCAGATAGCTCCAGGGTAGAGTAATTTCTTAACCCAACAGTCTAATCTGGGTTAATTGTCATAGGAAGCTAGGTTAGAATATAGGCTAGTTGCTTTGTTGCTTCATTTCAATAAGAACTAGTTTGATGTAAGTGTTGCACCATGTTTCAGATACCTAAAAGGTCGTTTGCCTAACCCCTTGGTGGTGTTGACATGAAGAGCCTTGGAGAAAAACCCATGAAAAAGAACTTATCCTAAGTTTCCTCGGCGCATGTATTTTTCGCGCCCTCACTTATACTCCATTCACATATCAACGGTCCAGATGATCACGCCCAGATCTACAGTGGACAGATCATTCCGGACCCCCCCCGACCGTTCTGCTTTTAACTTGTGGGGGGGGGGGGTGTCCGGAATCGATGATAAGACCCGCGTGCATCTGGACGGCCCAGGATCAAGCACGCAAATCTACGATCGGTATTGGATTCCGGACCCCCCCCGACCATTCTGCCTTTAGTGGAGGGGGGGGGTATGGAATGTGTCAAAAACAGTGCGCATAGATCTGCAGCTCAGAAGCAGGTGCGCAGATCAACGACCCTAGATGTATTTTGGAACCCCCCCGACTGTTCTGTGTTTAACTGAGGAGGGGGTCCGGAATGGAATCTTCCCTCTAGTGGGCCCCTCTTTATCCGTGGCATCAATTTAGTGGTCCCGAGTTCCATCACCGCCTACTGTTTGACATACATTCGTCACATCTTGACATCACTATCCACCTTTCTGAAAAGGGTCACGTCCCATAAACTTCTGTCAGTCCTTTCCCCTCAGTCCCTTGCGTCAAGCCCCATCACCATGACTTTATACCAATCGATCACCGCCATGTCACATGTTCGTATTTCCCTAAGTTACCATCACCTGCCATCTCACACCCCAAATGATCCGTTGGCCATTTATTACTGGATAACGTATATGTTATCCAACTGACCTATCTCTTGCGCCCAACGGACATCCATTTACTCAAAACTACCCTTGTTCTCCCTTTTCTCACCATTTACCACTCATCGCACCAGAGAGTTTTTTACACCGTTTACTCCTTCATTACAGTCAATTGCACTCATCCATAGTCAGTCGCCCCCACTAACGTTGTTTGTCTTGCAGGTACTATTGTAGAAATGGTGCCAAAGTCCAAACAAGCAGAAGGAGAGAAGAATATGTTTCTCCTACCTCATGTCGATCTTGACAGGATCCCACTAGTCGACAAAGACTGATTAATCACAGATACAAAGTGCGATTTTGATTTTGTAGATCTTCAGTCGTGGATCAAGGAGGTCTTCCTAGACCAGAGCGATGAAATCGGACTCTGGGAGTCCAATTTACCCCTTTACCTCTTTCCTCAAATTCACCATTTTCAAGAGTTCGCACTCAAGTGCCAAGCCCACTACATTCCCAAGCAAAGAGCCGTTGTCTCCTCATCCGGAGAGATTCTTTTCCTCATCACGTCTGAATCCATAGACCAGATGATGAAAACCCCCCGAGCCGACTCTGCGTCACCCTTCAACCTGGAAATTCTTACAGAATTATACCAAAAAATGACATTGCCCCAAAGAGCTCAAATATTCGAGCTTTTCCTTCCCCCATCCTCTCAATTTCCCTCCACAAATCCTCCTTATCCTTCTTCCATGTTCTCGACTAAAGGAAACCAGATCATCTCATCCCTTTGTGCCTTGTTTGGATACTATTCAGATTAGTGGGTAGATGAACCCATTATGGGGTTTCTATCTATCTTCTCCGTTGATGAGAAGCCCACCACCCAGTTCGATTTCAGCATGTTCCTGGTGAACAATATTCACGAACAGTTTGTGAATTTCTCCACGAGAGGTATGTTCCGATACTCGTCGATACTAGCATACTTGTTCGTCTTCTTCCAGGCGGACAAATTTGGCTTTTCCATGCAGAAGATGGATGGAGATGGTAGACCTCAGGCAGTGACAACATGGACCTCCTTTCTTAAGCACAACTCCATCGATTTCAGTTTCAAGGAGTTCATCGATCAATTCTACCACCCAGTGGTAAGTATGATTAGTGACAGGCCCGAGCCTCGGATAAATGATGAAGTTCAGAGGATCTTGCATCTCTCAGACCAAGAAAAGACAGGTGATTGGTATTTGTACCAGGATTACACCGAGATTAGAGTATACGGGTGCGAGTTCGCACCGTATAAGCTGCCCAAGTACCTGCCTGTCAGAATTTTTGCATTGGAATATATAAGGAAGATAATAAATTCGGATGATATCCATTTTGTATTAGTGAAGAAAAAGTAGCAGCTTAGAATCAAGGGGCAGATTGGCACCTTCATCTGTAACAATCGTGGTGCTAGGGAAGAAGCAGACAGGATGCTGAGGGAAATGAAGTTCTCCATGAGCTTCTCATGGCATTATGATCCATGTGGGATCATATTAGAGATGAGGGTGAAGAACAAAAACATCCCATACGTTCATGAAGCTAGGCCTGAAGTTGAAAAATTTGCAAATCAGACAGTGTGGGAGCCTAACACATTGGTCGAAGTAGAACAGGAGGATCCCCCTACCACTGTGTCACAAATGACCACGCCACAGGTCCCGAAAGAGAAGAGACCTAGGCAAGATTTATCTCCGCCTGTCACTGAGGTATCATCCGAAGAATTCCAGCTGCATACCAAGAGGCCTAAGACTTTTGCATTTCCTGGCCCGACTGGGGAAAAGGAAGCCACGTCTACTACAGTGACCAAAGTTGGTATTCCACCCTTCGGTTCGAGCCTCGATAAGGTTGTAACCTCAACATTGCCGAAAAAATCTACAGATTCTCCATTGAACACCCAGCCAGGCAAGGTGGGACCGAAGCTGAGTATCTTCGAAAAGTATGAGTTGATCAAGAAAAGGAACCAGACCCTGATCAGTAGTACTTGCGGCCATTTCTGGAAGCAGACATCGACTGCGCAACATAGGTTGCTATCAGCATTCAACACCGAGAAGGGCAGAATGCATATGGTATTCCTCCAGGCATAGGTACCATATCCCAAGGTGATCATTGACTATAAAAGGGCCACCTTCGAATTCCAGATGAAGGACGTGCATCCGGCCGATCAGATGGATCTGCACAAGCAGATAAGGGAAATGGTCTTTTACACGCTGGCGCATGCTTCCACTACTGCGTCCAAGCTGCAAGTGTCCCTGAACAATGTCCAAACACAATTGAAGCTAGAGAAGATATCGTCCTTTGCCAAGGACAGCAGAATCAAGACTTTGGAGGAACTGGTCCTCAAGATCGGTTACGATCCTTCGAACGTAAAAGCAGCTGAGGAAATGATCAAGAAGAAGAATGCTGACATAGCCTCCTTGAGGAAACAATTGAAGCTCCCACCCACAGAGGATTCACAGGCGAAGGAGATAGCAGAGAAAGAAGGGGAGAAATATGAAATGCTCAAGCTGCTCATGGAGCAGAATGCACAGCTTAAGGAAATGGAATCTCAGATGGAGAAGCTATTAAAAGAGAAAGAGTAACTGAAGCCAATGGAAGTCATTCCATTGAGTGTTATTCCAATTTCAGGAGTGAGCACAGCATCAGTGACATAAGTCCCATCCATGACTCCATTGACATCCCTGGAGAAGACAGCGGACCTGGCTAAGTCTATGGAAAATATGAACCTGCAGGAAAAAGAGATTAACAGGCTCAAAAAGGAGATTGAGAACCTTCAAGAACTCAAATATTCCTTTCAGACCAGCCTCTCCAAGGAAAATCAGGTGACAGATCAGCTCAAACAGGAATTGCAACAGCTCTGGAAGCAAACAGTGGCAGGAAATATTTTGGTCGAGGTTAAAGAAAGTGTATGGATAGACATCACCAAGTCCATGAACGAGATATGGCCCATGATACAGATAATGTTTGAACATAATGAATTGGTAAAGAGAAGCAAGCAGGTCATCGAGAAGATCAGAGTAGAATTGGGAGAGATGCCAACACAGGCGAATGAGATCATCAAATTCCTAAATTCTAAGACCAGGGAAGAGCTGGAAGAGCTGAAAATTGAAGACAGAACAGAGACCATCCTTGAGGTCAAAAGAGTTTTGACCAAGAGAGGATTAATGCTTCAGCTGGAAGAAAAGGTTCAGGCCATGGACCTAGGGGTACAAAGATTCTTCAGCAAGATTGAGGCTCTACAGAAGAAAGGTCTACCTGGTCTGAAGGTAATCAATGATAAATTGATGACACTCCCAGACTACAAGAAGAGATTGGCTGATGTGGCTAAGGACATTTCAAAGTTTGCAGGAATTCAAGGCAGCATCACTGGCAAGGCATTTCTAGATGCTCTTCAGTGGGACATCAGTATCCAACACGAGATTCAATACATCTTCCTCACCAAGCCTACCTTCGCCAAGTACACAGAGATGGATGAAGTGTATCGAAGGCTACTCAAGGTCAACGTGCCCAGTCATCTCCGATGGGAGGAACTCTGTGATCTGATCGAGTAGCAGATGAGTTGTCCCAGCCCAGTCATTTGTCCAGTCAGATGAGGTCATGCAGAGGCTTCATCAAGGGCCCACCCAGAAATCAGCATGCAGTTACACCACATCATCAAGCAGTTCCTATATTTAGGAAATTTGTTGAGTTAGTTAGGCTAAAAATAGATTTAGCACGTCTTGGTCATTAATGACAGGATCGTTTGTAATTTGAGTTATAAATATTTCATCTTTCGAAGTATTGATGGTTGTTGATCTTCACACCCTGACGCTATCAGATTGCAATATTTTTTAAGAGATCTTCCATTAATAAAAAGGAGGTACTTTTACAGGATTCTTGCGTGTATTCACTGGTGATGTTTTTCTCTCTAAGTTGAATGTTATTCTCTCTTTGTTATCCTATTTTTTTTTGAATCTAATCTTTAGAAGTAACGAACATTGCAGGATTTATCTCGTATACCCTGTTTCTGACTCAAAAGATTTCAGTGTTTTATCTTCTGGTGTTTTCAATAAAGAAATTCTTAATTGCTTCTTTGTTGAAATTATCTTCCTCATCTTTTATGCTATTCATCATTTATGCTACTAAAGAATCCAGTGATTATATTATCTCTCCCTGTGAAAGTTTTCCTTTGCGTTTCTGGTTTGGATTTCATATTTTATTTAAAACACAGACCCCATAGCCCAATGGATGTGTAGACTGTTTCAACTAATTTGACAAACACCACGACAACAAAAACCGACCTATTTATTCACCTAGCCTAATATCTAAAATTTGAAACATAGCTAAATTATATAGAGAGATCCCTCTCTGAAGTTGGAAGGGCTAGATCCCAGCTTCAAAAGCGGTTGGATAAAGTTACCTTTGTAGATTTCTTCTGTTGTCAACCTCTTGGAAATTTACAGAGTGCTAACATAGCGGCGACCGTACTGGGGAAAGAACTAAAAATTTATAATTTCACGTTTTCTTTTCCCTAAAAAGAAAGTCTGTTCCTGAAAGATTGCAAATTTGAGAAGAAAGTAATGTTTAGAGGTTGATTAAAATTTGTACATATTATTTTCGGACTCTTAAAACTAAAAAGTATATATATAAAAAATCAAAAAGAAATTTGGCTCCCAAGAAAGGTTATACTCGATCCCATCCAGACCCAGAACTTGCGATAGTGACAGACAACCCAGAACAGTTGCTCAGGAAAAAGACCATAGCTGAAGGGTCAGTGAGTCATACTCCCTTGCATAAGTCCCTTTCCTTTTCAGGGGAACCCATTGTTTGCACTCTTTTCGTCGATGTGTGAGCAAAAAGTGAGTGCTTACATGCCTAGTTGGGCTCTGCTAGTCATGACAGCTGTATGTAAAGAGGTTAGAAAGAAAACAATGGAGCTATTAACAAGAATTAAACAAAAACTAAA